>KN484819.1:0-17705 GCA_000787095.1 Periophthalmodon schlosseri
CCGTCGGAATGGTAAGAGGTTAAATACTTTTTGGCTGGTTGTATACCTGTACAACAGCCTCTCATTTATGTCCTCAATATCTACTTTTGACAGACAAATTTGAAAATGTATTTTTTTAATCAAACCAATCTCACACTCGTTTGTCATTTTACAAACACAGAAACAGCATTTTGACATTTTTGTTTCATTAAGACAGTGAGAAATGGGTCCAACTCCAATATGTCTAACTTTGATGTGGCAATTAATAATGTTCCTTTGACACGCACATGCTGATTAAAAAAAAACATTTGCATTTGACGGGTACGATTCTGGCTTAAAAGCTGTGAGTTTTCATGTTGAGGTAAAATTGAATTACCTGCTGTTGGGAAAGGCTCTAATGTTTCTTAAATCAAGTCACAGAAAATCAATGTAGGCTATTTATTAAGCATATAGACGGTCTGTATTTCTTACTCCACTGATTTATTACTGACTTTTATTCATGTAAGAAAATCTCACTATCTCGCTGCTAACAGACCTAAAATCAAGAAAGTAACCTCTTTCACAAAAGTAAATAAGGAACAGTCAACTAAAGACAGCAACATGTCCAGTCCATAGACTGTATAAAGAAGTGGACTAAATAAGTGTGAGGTCATCCTTAGTGTTCGGCTCCAGTCAAATGAAGCTCATCGAGGCTGGTGGTTACGGGGCAAATTTGGAGTCAGGCTCCATATTTGGAATTCCAACCATGAGTATCATAGCAACCAAAGAGCCAGTCTGGAGCAAAGCTGTGATAGGCTGTTGTTAATGCTAGCGGGAGCAACCTTGGGGAAAGAAGGCAGCTGATTTGTCTGGTATTAAGGTTCATATCTTGAGTTACGGACACAATACCAATACACAATACTAAAGAACATTTTAAGACCAAAATGACGACAGCCTGACAGCAGCAGGCTCGTCATTTTGGGACGACAGTTTTCTAATGTAAAATGAATTGGAGCCAGAGTCGATGGAGCCAGAAGTGCAGCCCATGATCACTTCCTACTTAGAACGCAGCGGCTAGCAGGTTAGCTCTGTCCGTTTATATATACAGTCTATGGTCCAGTCATATAGCTCACTGTGTCTCAAAGCTTTTACACTTTCACATTAATTTTATTTGTAAAGTGTTTAACACGTTGTCAGTGACATCCACCCGCAGCTCCCTGTCCACCGCCTTATCTTTAAATATTTATTCATTTTAGCGCGACTCTGCAATTTTAGAGATAAAATTAGAAGTAGTGACACTAACAGTGAGTTTGCTATTGCCCAGATCCTATTGGCGGGACCATGGATTTTTCCTCCTCAAGTAAAAGATCGGCCTACTTAAGGATACATTAGCAAAGTGAGATTAGGCTTAGAAACTATCGAACACAGATGGTTAGGCACCTATCAGCACCTCCAAATACTTCCACACACATTATCAGGCTTACTCTTCCCCTACAGCACACATGCATTATGTATGAAATCCCCAAAAGAACATGGGTCTGCTCCTTTAACCCACAACATTAGATTTTTTTCTACCACAGATGCCTGCATTCCTTGACTTGTAGGTGATCAATATTAGCTGTTATCAATATCCTGTATAGATTGGTGGTAAACTGGCAGCAGATACATAAACAGACAGAATAAGCCTGGCCTTTCTGTGCAGGTTTGGGACCACAATGCAACAGCAGAATCCTTTAAACATTGACATTGATTGGTGCAGAAGTGATTGGCCGGTCTTGTAATGGCTCACTGTATTTCCAAAGGGGCACAGCACTCATCGATTTCACAGAACACTGTAGGATGTTGACATTAGCTCCAGATTAATGTGGTCCACATGTGATGCAGCATGTGTTGTTTAAGTGGTGCGTGTGAAGCATTGGATGAGAAAAATACTGTCAAATCAAAAACAAATGTTCAAAACATTATAGCACAATAAAACATTACAACTACTAAACTTCAATGTATTATTTAAAAGTACAAGCATCAGCATTTGAAACAGTGCTAGAATCATCAATTCATCATATTGTATGCCCACTGAGGGGGAAAAAAAATGGCACACAAGCTAACTAAAAGGTTTATAAACATGGCAGAACGACATTACGAGTTTCAGAATCACAAAGGCAAGATAAATACATGAATGGTAAAAATATTTAAGTACACATATTATTAGACTATGAATTAGGTGAATAGTTTATTTGTTTATTATTTGTATCTGATTTAGTAATCGTACATATACTGTAGATCATTATAGATTTTGTTCATTGTAAATCTAAATGTTGGTCTAACTTAGAAACAGGTCTATTGACTTCCTGTTCAAAACTGCAGCACTGAGTTTACACTGATTTAGTACGTAAAGTATTGCAAGGCTGCAGGAGAGAATAGGGGCTAGGTAAAAACTGAGATTTTGCGACTTTAAATACAAAATATAACCACAAACAAAAACTCTGATCAGTTACGGCCGTCTCTTTTACACTTGTATGTGCAACTCAGAATCAAATGCAAAAAACCAAAAACAGCAGAAACTTAACTTCAGAGTATGACTAAAATAGTTCGTTACATCTTCAGTGGGAGTAAATGACAAGACCCCTCCCAGCACTGATGCATGTATTCAGAACAGTGACGTGACCTTTTCATTTTCAAATCAATCAAATCAATTAGCTGATGCACTGAATCAGAGCGTACTCATTTGCCTAACAGTGTTTACTGCTGTCCATCTCAGCACGCTCGCCTTTACTCTCTGCTCAATTACTGTCTCATATGGGCCTCAAGAATGCACGTTACATTACTGCCTTTGTGAGACGATGTGTGCACCTTTAATTTCCATAAAAATGTGGAGAGCTGTGGAGCAGACTGCCAACCTCTCATTCAAAGTGACAGTCCATGTGCACAGCACAGAGAGTGTTTTTAAACTCAATGTCATCATCATCTGCAGCAGGAAGATGTCTCCTCCACATACAGTAATGCCACTGACAATCCACCGTGAATGTCACTTATTAATATTTCAGAAATCTATGTGCACATTTGAGGGTATAGCTCGATCCTCAAACCTCCTAAAGCATACTGTATGCACTGGAGGAGGAAGTCACACTCCCTCTTCCTTCATGTCAGAGCACTGCTTCATGTTCAGACAATAGGAGCAAGAGCAGGGTTTATGTCGCTAATGAGTTTTGTAAGTTTTTGAACACTTATCTGGGAAACAGTCTTTTTCACACAAACATGAACACAAATGTTGATGTACTAACAAGGGTCACTTACCAACTTACCAATAAATCAAATCAAAATATGTGTCTGTACAAAAGCACAAAATTTAACTCTAATCCTCCAGGATTAGATTCAATTTCATGAAGGGATCCTAATCCTACTTTTATTTTCAGGTCACCATGGGTCATTATCACATGTAGGCCCTGCCCCCATGCTCCAACCCTCAGCTCTTCCCTCACTCTACCAAGTCTCAGCTCATTTTTTAAAAATTAATTAATTAATTAAGCCTATGCAGGGGATGGAGTCTGTATAACACAACACTTGTGTAATCATGAAGAGGCTGGACTGACCCCAGCTGAACCCCTCTGCACTTATGTTTGACTTCTTTAAGGAGGACATTTTGTCCTCTGACGTTGTGTTCCAGATTAGAATAAGGCAAACTTCATTAGGGACTGGAGTTTTCTGCTGAAGAGGTCTTAAGATCAATTTCCCCAAAGCATCTATGAAGATCTCCTCCTGATCCTTGTACATACAGAAGTACCAAAACCAATATCACCCCTTCTCTGGTCCACCTCATTAAAACACCAAATTATGCTCTTCACAAAGTAAATAGACTTCCTCTGAAGTGGACACAGGCTTCTACCTCTGCAAAGAGAATAAACCTGTGTCAGCAGATCCTCCTTTTTTGTGGAAAAAAGTTGTTACTAGCACTTCTAAAGGAGAGAGGTCAGCTGTTTCAGTCTTGGACTGGTCATTTTATCACAGCTAAATGTCCAGACTCTTTTGTTCCATTGTGACATGATAATATACAACCCATAAAACTGCCATATTCTAGTATTTATTTAACATCTATTTACTTCAACCCATAGACTGTATAAAGAAGTGGACTAAAGGAATGTGACATTACCCATAGCGTTCGGCTCCAGTTACAGGAGCAAATTTGGAACCGTGTTTTATATTTGAAATTTCGAGCGCAAGTATCATAGCACTCAAAGAGCCAATCCGAAGCTAGACTGTTGAAGGTACCACCCCTCCCTGCTCGTACCTCTGGTTTAGCAGGGAGCAGGAGCTTAGCAACGCTGTCAATCAAACCTTTTTGCTAACACTAGCGGGAGCAACCGCAAAAGAGGGCTGCTCATTGGTCTGTTATTAATGTTCATATCTTTATTTACAGACAAAACAGTGAAATAAAAACACCAGGATCATGTAGTGAATTAATACAAATATTTTAAAACCAAAATGAAGAGCCTGACAGCAGCAGTTGCGGAGAGAGGGCAACAGTTTTTCAATAGAGAATTTGAGCCAGAGTCAATGGAGCCAGAGGCGCGCCCATTCTCAATTACTATTTGGAATTCAGCAGCTACCTATGTCCATTTACATCTATGCTTCAACTCTATTGCTCCTGTATCTCTTTAAATCAAACTAAAAGTTGTGTGATGCAGCCAATGCATCACTGGGCAAAACCTATGCCAAATTACTATCAAAATAACTGCAAAGGACAGGAGAAGGCAGTTTTCTGTGGTCCGTGTTCACCTGTCCAACACTTTTGAATGTGTTACTGTTAGACAACATGTTCCATCTGCCATAATAACCAATGGGCTGTATGCTGCACATCTGCCGCTGTTATGTGTGGAAGAGAATGGCACTATAAGTGGTTAGGCAGGTTATTAGCCCGCCCTGAGTGCCTTCAATGGGGGTGAACAGCATTCTGGGATTTCTCTGTGTCCATGACTGGCACCACAGCTGTAGATATAAGGAAGGCTAATCCAATATCTCTCCAGGTAACACTTTTTTGGCCTATGCTGCACTGTGACTTTCATTGGCTATGGGTAAAATGGCCTTTAGCTGTAATCACTATCTGGCAGTATGTTATACAGCCCACAGGACCACATCGCGGAGCCAGTGAACTGTGCACTTTGAGTGTACAGCTAGAGCCCCTATAGCTGCTGATTCTCAACAGTAGGTAGTTAAAGCTTCTGCTTGAGATGACAAGAAGTCGGTTAGAAAATCACTTTTGATGAATGCTTTCTGTATAGCCCCTTAAAGAAACCAATTGTCTCCTTTCTCGTTCTAAAGCATGAGGCCGACATCTCTGTGAAAGAAATCCTATTTTAAGTCACAGCATTGGGTTAATTACGCAATTCAACCTGTCCGCCCTATCTGCACTACCTTCTCGCCTCCTCTGTGCATAAGCATGACTATATTGATCCACTTGGTCTCGTCTGTGTGTAACTTAGCCATTAGCAAACTTATTGTAGCTCCTGTTTTGACAAAAAACAACTCAAACGCCAACTGAGCCAACTGAATGATCGACAATAAATGCATTTAATCCTCAAGCTATTACATATTGATTTTAAAAAGACAGGAAGAACAACAAGGTGCAAGCATTGGCATCGCTTTAAAAAGACAAAATCTGATCTGCTTGCCCCTTGTCCAGGCACTTTATTCAAGCCTGTGTTTTTGCAAAAGGTGTGAAGATAAATGGTTTTATCCTTGCTGTCACTGAGCAGTCTACATTAAAACACAAGCCTCTTTCATTTCCTCACGGCCGGGCCCCTCTATTCAGATGAATTTTCATGATTTGGAAGAAGAAATGGATTTTGATGAATGGCTCTGTGCTGCTTTGATGACCTAGGGAGCTGTCCAAACACCACCTATACTGTCGTGGTTATATGCAGAGTGCGTCTCAGATGACACGCATGGCCTTATCTCCAGTATGGAAAGTGAAAGAAGGTGAATCTACTTTCACACAAATTTGCCTATTTTCACATCAGTATTGCATTCTGTAGCAAGATATAGTGTTTGCGAGCTCATGATTGTAACCTAACAGTAACTCAAATACAGAGATAAGCAAAAAGTCTTGATCCCAGCATTCATTTATGATATATTTATCAATTTTTCCTATTGAGCCATGAACAAAGTGATTGTTTAGCAAAAACACTAAATGTACTTTAATGCCTTTATTTGTACAAATCAATTGCAATGCACATACATTTTTTCTTTCTAGTTTTTAACAAATGTACTGTATGTTTTTGGTTTGTAACAGCTGACAGTTTTTTGCAACAATGAATGGATATTAAATAGAGATAAATAGATATATCAATTGGCCAGTATATTTGACCAATATTTAGACTTTTTAGCGTACCGGCTATCAGCCTTAAATCTCCAGCACAGGCCGGTATTTTGTTTTGGTCAATCTGCTGCCTAAAAATACACACAAGGTTTTATATTAACACTTTAATATGAAGCAATAGCTGCACAAATTGTGACTACACAGCTTCTTATAGATTTATGGTAAAAAAAAAAAAAGGGCTTGGGGGGAGTTTGTAGCAAATTTAAATGACATAATTTGGGGAAAATAATAAAAATCTGCCCAAAATATCAGCAGAGCTTATCGGTCATCGTTTACTCAACAATCGGTATCAGCATCGGCCATGAAAAAACCTATATTGCTCGATCTTTAATATTAAAAACAAAATTGTCAGACTTAAATGTGCAACATTTTTGGGAATTAGCAAAAAAAACTCCTATCTCCCACCACAAAACTTACACAGACATCTTTAACCATGAAAACATCGATATTTCACTATTTCCAGTCTTGTGAATAATGAAAACTAAGCATTTATTTTGACTTAAAGCCGGATCCATATATAAGTCCTCTTTAGTGCAGTTCTCTCCAAGGTGACCCAGAGCCATGCATTAGACATGACTGTGAGGGGCCACCCAATGATCAACATGAAAGGTGAAATTAAAGGTTAAGTTTCCCTCGAATTCATGTCCAGTGTTCAGTTTCTTTTATTTTTCCCATTTCATTTCCGCTGTGTGATTTGATTTCCCAGAGGGTGCTTTGGATTCTGTCACCTATAGCTAAAACAACAAGCCCACCCCAATGCGTCATTTTTCCAGTGCTGATAATCTTGCTTCAGTTTGCAAACTACTGAATGGATTTTCTTAAACACAGCACCTTTTCTGTCCACTGGCATCCACCATGAAAAAGCTATAGAGGAAAAAGAAATAGGCTATCATAAAGAATTTTCTGCTTTATGAAGATGCTGGCTTACTGTAGACAGCCACTGGTCCTATAGCTCCTGGAATTCAATGAATGAAATACCGGATGCTAATATAACGCCACATTAAGCTTATTTCACATTCAAATCTGTAAAGAAATGTAAATTTGTTCCCAAACAACAGTCTCCACAAAATAGCAAGATACTTGTATACAAAATGCACAGGCGAGCCCAGACTTACACCAAGGTCATGTCCCAATCTGGCAATTGTAAATATGTTGTGCCTAGACATAGATTCTAATTTGTGTGAAGCTGTCTAACTCATATAACAGAGTGAAAGCAAAATTCTTCAATATTATTATTAGTACTTAGTATTGTCTCAATCTCACAGGAGTGCAAAATTCTTTCTTGGATCAATAACAGAGAGGGACATGATAAAATGCTAAACGGTAATAGTCAATGGTCACATTTTATACAGCGCTTCCCCACCTTAAAGGCACTCAAAGCGCTTTACATCAAGGAACCACTCACCCATTCACACACACATTCATACTCCAGTGTACACAGCAAGGTGGGTTAAGTGTCTTGCCCAAGGACTCAACGACAGCAGTCATCTGTGGGAGCTGGATCACTGGATCTGACACTCTACCAACTGAGCTACTGTTGCCCAAATAGTGTCCTAATGATTGAAAACACAATGGGTGAATAGCTAACTGTTAAATAGGAATCAGCCTTGACAAAATATCGACCATCAGTTGTGAATGGAATCTAACAACACTAACCCATCACTTTTTTGATGACTTGATGATTACTAATTGAGGTGTAGTGATTTCATTATAGTTAGTGGTCTAGCTAATGACATCCTGACTCTCCCTGAATGCTTGATAGGTCATTTTTATGGGAGACCAAAATAGCCTATTCCCATCTGGTTAAAGGTCATGCTCCTATTGAATGGTCTTTATTACTTCTTGTTGTCAACGATTCGGTGAGCAAGGTCATAGGTCACCTGCTGTAAGTAACCAGACGTCAGCCATGCTGCTAGTCAGCAGTCTTCATGTCTACACAGTGCGTCAATAGCCGTATTTGTTTCCACACAATAGGGCTACAGTGGATTTTGCTTTTTAAAATAGCAGCTGAGTTCAATTGTATTGTATTATGCATTTCCTGAAAGTGATTTATGACTGTGGCTGAGACATGGTTGCAGGCTTTTGTTTGGTAATTGGTCATTAAATTTAAGGTGCCAGATTATTTTCAAAGCAACTGGCAGACATACCCTAAAACAATAACAGTGACTAATTATTTTTATCATGACATTATTTTTTAGAAATTAGTTTCTTTCTGGGTTCCACCTACTGTCCTTGGAATGCATAAACTAAATGATGAATCAGAATCATGTAAAGTTAGGACTGTTAGGACAAAATGTTACATCTTTTGAATGGTCAACAGTCCTCAAAATGGCAGTATATAACAGGAAGCTGAAAAACATGCAAACTGTGTTCAAGTAGAGTGTTCAATAAGTTGCCCATTTTGGCTGTTGTCTTTTTGCCTCATGCAATAATATGGCTTCAATATTCTATAACATCATTTGCCTTTGAAAAAGTCTCAGATTTAGTTACACATGTGTTTTTATTGCAAAAAAACTCCCCCAAAAAACAAAAAAAAACAATAACAAAGAAACACGCATACCGTCTCTCCACAGATCTGACCAGTAAGTTGGCCTAGTGGTGTCACCTTGTTATCTGCATCAAGTTACATGTCATAGTGTGAAACATACCAGGAAAGCAAAAACATCTCCACCAGAAAAATTACATCTGTAGCTTTCTATTGTAGTGTTCTGGTGTAAGGAAACACAACAAATGTCTTCTGGTAGTTTATTTTCTGAACATAAAGGCTACTGTAGGCCGGACCCCACGCCAAAACAAGAGCAAAACAACAGTCTCAACTCCCTAGAGCCAGTCTAACTGTAACTGACGAACAGAATCTTCACATGAACTTGTCGGCATAGCATCCAAGTGTCACATACAAAAATAGTTACATTAACAACAACACAAACAGTTACAAGAACAACAAAAATGTGTCTCTCTGAACTAAAAACAAAATATTAGATCATTACAGTATGTTGGGGGTGCCTTACTTTACATAATACATTATTTCCGTGTTCATATTGCTCCTAATATTATATGCAGCTGCATGAATAATGAATGACTTCTACTATTGTTTCCCACTTCTAGGATAGTTATTATGCTTAAAATATAAACTTACTATGCACATGGGATAGTTGAACCTGTAAAACATTTGAAAGTAGTTCTTCTACATGGCACTGGTCTATGGCATACTTCTGTATTAAAAATATAGAGGCCATTACTGTACTTTCCCTTGAATTAATCAGCGGTTGGTAGAGGAATAAAATGTAACCTAATTTAAATATTTCCAAAAGTCTAGCACAAAGTTATCGAAGCAGAGGGGCACTTTATGTTTTATTTCATTTCTAAAACTTTCCTAAGATTCTTTTAGTCAGGGTGTCTTCATATAAGATTAAAAGAATGACTACAAAGGAATAAATAGACAGATGGTAAAAGGGGGGTTGGGGGAAAAACAAGTGTACACCGCTAATTAAAAACAAAGTACGCTGCCACTGTAACTGAGATGACTGGCAGGAAATAAGCAACTTTATTGACGAGAAAATAAAGATAATACATTTAATTATAAATGGTGCCAAGGATTTGAATGAATGAAAAGCTAGCCGTACTTAATCAGTCACAGGTCCAAGGCTTCTTAACAGGAACAAGAAATCATTTTAGTAAAACTTTTGTCTTGTATTCCAAGTGCTATTGCTTTTTTTTTTTTTTTTTTGCTATTGTCAAAATTTGATCTTATAGAAACAGCATACATCTAATAAAATAAAAAATACTAAAATGGTGAAATAGAAATCTGATGAGTCCGATTTGAAAGCACATTATTAGCAGCAGCAGTGGAAGCTCGCAGTCAGCAGAGTGAAAGACGTGGCCCACAAGGACACCTCCAGCGGGTAATTAACACTGTGGTACCTCGGCGCAGTGGAGCAGAGACAGCACTGAGCCGGTCCAAAGTACTTTATCATGTACGGACATCTACAGCCAGCAGAGCATGCAGCCAAACACTCCAGGCCCATACACGGTGGACTCGGAACAACACTGTTTCAGAAGTCATCTGCTGTAAAATTGTGATTGCTACTTGTTTATGTTAGGAATGACCTCAGGCTGAAATACAGAAACTGCAAGTCAATCAAGAGAGGCATGAAAAGACATATTTGTTGGGTATAGTGGAATATTTAAAAGACTAGACAAACTATGGCAGAAAGAGATGCCAACAGTGAGGCAGTGTCTTAAGTTTGTCAGGAAAAATCTCACTCCTGTGGTCTGGACCCTGGTGGTTGAGAGGAGGAGATGCAGAGGCTGAGAAAGGCTCTTCTGCTGACAGGAATCTCAGCTGGATAAGATAATTAAGGCTTAATGAGAGCATTAAAACCTGAATTTAAACATTCCATTGCGAGCTTACTAGATCTCAAAGAAAATTCTTGACAGCAAAAAGGTCATTTTGGGTTTTACCTTTTTCTCATTTGACTCTGTCATCTGTTATAAAATGAATATCTATCACAGTGCCCTGGAGGGCTTTACCATGAAACTCTGAATCATGAATGATAAGCAAAGGAACTGTAGGAGAAATCATTGTCGGAAAGAATGAAAAAGTACTTTAGTCAGGAGATTTAGTTGGTGGCACAGTCGCTGAGTGGCTCACACTCTTGCCTCACAGTATGAAGGTTATGGGTTTGACTCCTTGGCCCAAGTCTTTCTGTGTCGAGTTGCATGTTTCTCCTCTTGTCTGGGTGGGTTTCAACTCCGTTTCCCCCATTAACTCAACACATGCACAATAGGTAATATTCTACAGTGGTCGTATCCAAGCCAAGCTTAAAATCTGGAGATGGGCCCCTGGACACTACACTTTGGTGGACACTGCTCCTGGCAGGTTGCTCCATGCAACATTGAAGGATAGGTCAATTGAAAAGGATACATTTCTCTATAGCATAACTTGCATGATTCCTGTATTATTGTTGTCAGTTAAAAATATTGTGTTGAAAGTTTTGAAAAGATCTGGAGAAGGCATACGACCATGTTCTTTGGGGGGTGCTCCGGGAGTATGGGATCCAGGGCTCTTTGCTAAGGGCTGTCCGGTCCCTGTATGACCGGAGCAGGAGCTGTGTTCGCATTGCCGGCAGTAAGTCAGACCTATTCCCAGCGCATGTTGGACTCTGCCAGGGCTGCCCTTTGTCACCGGTTCTGTTCATTGTTTTTATTGACAGAATTTCTAGGTGCAGTCAGGGGCCGGAGGGGGTCTAGTTCGGGGACCACAGGATCACATCTCTGCAGATGGTCTTGTCCCGATGGCTTCATCGGGCCAGGACCTGCAGCAGTCACTGGGGCGGTTTGCAGCCGAGTGTGAAGCGATTAGGATGACAATCATCTTGCCCTCTCCAGGTGGGTGGAGAGTTCTTGCATCAAGTGGAGGAGTTCAAGTATCTCGGGATCTTGTTCACGAGTGAGGGAAGGATGGAGCGTGAGATTGACAGGTGGATCAGGGCAACGTCTGCAGTGATGCGGTGGCTGTATCCGTTGTGGTAAAGAAGGAGCTGAGTCGAAAGGCAAAGCTTTCAATTTACCGGTCAATCTATGTTCCTACCCTCACCTATGGTCATGAGCTTTGGGTAATGACCGAAAGGACAACATTGCGGATTCAGGCGGTCGAAATTAGTTTCTTCCGCAGGGTGGCTGGGCGCTCCCTTAGCGATAGGGTGAGGAGCTCAGTCACACACAAGGAGCTTGGAGGAGAGCCACTGCTCCTCCACATCGCAAGGAGCCATCTGAGGAGTCAGCTGAGGTGGCTTGGGCATCTGTGCAGGATGCCTCCTGGACGCCTCCCTAGGGAGGTCTTACAGGCATGTCCTACCAGGAAAAGGCCCAGGGGAAGACCCAGTACACGCTGGAGGGACTATGTCTCTCAGCTGGCTGGAGAGCGCCTTGGGGTCCCACCAGAGGAGCTGGAGGAAGTGTCTGGGATGAGGGAAGTCTGGGAGTCCCTGCTTAGACTGCTGCCCCTGTGACCCGGCCCCAGATAAGCAGAAGAAAATGGATGGATGGGTTTTGAAAAGCATAAAAGGTAGATGCTAAGTAATACAATATTCACAGAACAAGGTCTTTGCAGAACCTTTTGAAAAACCACAACATGAGTTATAATAAGATATATACATAAAATCCCTGTAGACGCTACCCAGCCTTGTGCCTCTTTTTCGTCGCACCTCATCTCTTGTTGAAGACATCACTGTCAGACCCAGATATATAATGAACCCCCCCCCCCCACATCCGACACCAAGCTTTGTAACGCACTTATCTGAAAATATAAAAGGACCCCCCCCCCCCACACACACACACACACACACCCATTCGCCATGTCTCAATCAGGAAGCAACCCGCGGGGACGTATCATGGACGTAAGTCTTTTTGTGAAGGTGCTATCTGGACTGACATGGGAGGTCGCTATACCCGTCAATCAAATACATGTGCTCGTATACTGGCCTGTAGCAACAATCTCTACCAGAACTGTGCATGAAATCAGGATTTGATAAAATGCCATGGAGGAAATTTCCATCATTTCAGGTACTTTAAAAACAGAAAGTAAATCTTTCCATCTATCTATTTGGGTTAATGAGGAGAATGGCATAGAGGAAGACAAAAGAGGTTTCTGGAGGTAGTGAGGGAATCCGACTTTGATAAAACTGTGCTATACAAGTTGGTCTATTCTAATTGAAAATATATTCTGTTTATTTGGCTTGGCACTGGGTTTAGTTACTCCTGTGTAGTCAACTAGGTCTTGACTTCTGCTCTCTTCTCTGTTTTTATAGCTACCCTTTAATCCCAGTACCCCCTCACCTGTAGT
This sequence comes from Periophthalmodon schlosseri, assembly GCA_000787095.1. Classification (NCBI taxonomy): domain Eukaryota; kingdom Metazoa; phylum Chordata; class Actinopteri; order Gobiiformes; family Gobiidae; genus Periophthalmodon; species Periophthalmodon schlosseri. The sequence continues at coordinate 13,176 of KN484819.1, forward strand.
AAGCGTCTTGACTTTCACCACACACTAATATTTATGTTGAAGCCAGCTCACACGAGAACAGTAAATTCCCCTCTCGCCCTCCATCTTGGCACACATGATTAGGCAAGTTAATTAAAGCTGCCTCAGTCTAATTCTTTTTATACCTGTATTCGCTGCCCAAAAGCCATTACTTAGAGGAAGCACTACAAGATCCCTGCAGAGTTACCAAAGTGATAGTATCTGCTCTGTATTCACCTACTGTTGTGTCTATATCCAATGCATAAGACAAGGGCATATGGCAGACAAATGATGACCTACATTTCCTCCCAACGCAATTCCTCAGTTGTTTATGGTATGTGCCGTGGCTAAAATTAGAAATAAAAAAATGAACATGGAAGTTTAAACCTATCCACTGGTGACAGAAGCTCACTTTTCCTAGATCTGCCCCAAATGAATTCAGCAGATTTATATGTAACGCCATAAAGGCCCTTGTCCCCACCTGTTTACCTTAATGGCCACCTTTCTCTCCCAGATTTTCATTACTTTTTTTTTCAAATCCCAGTCTGCTGTCGGCTCTTGTCCCATAGGATGTGATTAGACGTGTCTCCAGTCCCAGTGGGAAATCACTACTGTGCCTCTGTTGGTATGTCGGTAGTGACAGATTTGGCCCAGGATGCACTAGCTACTAAATTACTCTACAGAAATGACCAGGACCAAGGAAGGAGGCGGAGAGGAGGAGGAGGGGAGGAGAAGAGGAGGCAGAGAGAGGAGGGAGATGAATGGAACCTGTGGTAAATGTATGAGGAGATAGTCCAGGACAATAGTTCAACAGAAGAAGAGAGGCGTGCTGAAAAATGTGCATGGGCATAAGGGCGCATACTGACTATTATATACAGTATATTATAAGTGGGATCTTTTATCTTGTGTCTTCATTTGGTTGGAATAAAAGCCTAACATGGTTGTCAGCACACTTTTAGTCTGGAAATGCAGGGGAGACCATTAAAAGGAACGCATTAGTGTGATTTTTAGCTTTATTTTGTTAAACTCAAGCTCAAGAAAAATCTGTCACAGTACTTAAATCACAGTACGTAAAATCTTGGACCTCAGCTCTCATAATGTTAGTGTAAGGGGGGGGCAAGATCATATTTTGGCTTGAGCAAAATAAATGTATATTGTTGATCCCAATCTCACGGGACAGTTAAAACATTTGATAACTTGTAATTTACATAGAAACTTTTACCATATTAAATTGCAGGCAAGTGGTCATCTATAAAAAGAAGAGGATGTGGGTTTTGTCGTCTTGTGGCAAGGCAAAGCAAGTTCATTTGTAGCACAATTCGTACACAAAGTAATTCAAAGTGATTTACAGAATAAGGACATTAAAATCACAATACAAACAAATCAAAACATAAATAATCATCATAAAATGAACATTAAAAGAGAAGAGGCCTTTTTGAGCCTGGATTTAAACATAGTCTAAGTAGAGGCCTGTCTCACATCTTCAGGAAGACGGTTCCAGGTTTTAGCTGCACAAAACTGAAACACTGATTCCCCATGTTTAGTCCTGACTCTGGACACCAGCAGGAGGCCGGTCCCTGAAGTCCTCAGAGTGCGAGATGGTTCATGTGGCACTAACATGTGGAAGATGTACTTTGGTGCTGGGCCATGGAGAGACTTGCAACAAGCAGAGCTGCTTTAAAGCCTATTCTCTGAGCCACAGGAGCCAGTGCAGAGACCTGAGCACAGGACTTGTGCTCGTACTTCCTGGTTCTAGTCAGGACCCGAGCAGCAGCACAGTGCAGTGTAATCTATGGTGTGGCTTTTGGTCTTTTACTTAAAACTAATTTGAATTGCAACATACAACACAATGGCAGTGATTTTTGTGTAGAAAAGTTTCTGTTAAACAAAAGATTGGCAATGTAAGATTATAATTTATTATCTGGTCAGGTAATGTGACCAAAAAAAACAAAACTTACATTTTAACGCTTTTAAATCTTTCTGTGATGATTCAGTTTGGATGATAAGTTAGTTATCACATGACACTAGACTTGTAGATTGAGTTGCATGATTGGCCCCACACACTGACAGTTGATATGCATGCCCTGAGTTCTCTCTGTATGGTTTTACAGTCTCCCGTGAGCATCGTCTGCCTCTGACAGGGTTTTAGGTTTGGCTAAAAGGCCTGTTTTGACACATTTGTTTGTTTCCCTTTAACTACAAAGCATGGCGTCCCTCTGTTCTCTTATCATGAGCCCATTCATCTGAGCAGCCTGTCGCATTCAGACCTCCCCAGACAAATCACTTCATTCATTTGCTGCCAACTAACCGAGCGCTGCTGCCTGTTATTCCTCACTCTTCAATAAACGTTGTGTTTATTAAATAGCCGACGCACTCCCTCAGGTAATATGACGGGTAATTGCATCACACTCTGCCTACATCACAGATTTGGGCTGCTCTGGCTCGGCACTTTCAAAACTAATGTTGATCTCAGATGTTGGGAGGAGCAGACGTTACACTGCCTATCGGCGCTGTCCTAACACAAACAGCTTTTCATATTAGCAGCGACAAGGGAATAATGGCCCCAGATGAATAGATAATGCTTCAGAAGAGCTGTGACCCCTCCTGTTTGTGCTGAGTGAGAAAGCATGTGCAAGACACATTCCTCATATAAAGCATGGATTTCCTGCCTTCATAATAGTAGCGTTTTATTTAAGATGGAAAAACGTTTGGTTATGCACTTGTGAGGTGAGTCGTGCTGAGTGCGCACAAGTAGCTGCTTGTTTATTGATAGAGACCAAATACTTCCTGTGATCACATTACTCCAGATTGAACGAAAGTGTCAGCTGTCTTTACCTTTTTAACTATATTCTAAACTAACCCGGGCACATTTCTGCACACATGTGATGTTTTCGCCCTATAAAGACACGTACAGCACTTTTTTTTTTGCATTTTCAGACAGCAACAGGGAAAACAGCATCCATATGGTCCATTGTCATCCAGCTATAAAAGCGACTCAACCAGGAAAGGCTAGCACCAACTAAACAAACAAACAATAACAAATGACTGAGTTTATAAGCCAGAACCAGTGGAGCTGGCAGGAAAGAAGGGGCACAGGGGAGAAAAGGGTGGTTCTGCTGCCCAGGTGGTGCTATGTAAAGTTAAAGTGCATATAATAGGTTAGAATTATTTCTCTGAAACACACTCTAACAATAATTAGAATACACTCTAATAATAGTTTTCGAGTTTGCTAGTAAAAAAAAAAAATCTGATTTGTTCCAGTGCCTTGATCTGCAAATAGAGAACAAATACAAGTTTTTCTCATTCTCAGTATTTGGACAGGCCATGCCTCGTGTGAAAGCTCAGCACCTCCAGAATTCACTCATTGAGCTGCAGAGGCTGCACCGGCATTCATTCATGATTGGCTGCAGCTGCTGGTGAGGATTCAAATCAGATTCAACTTTCAGAATGGAAACTTACGACCCAAATGAGAGAGTAATGACAGGCTCCTTCTGCTTTCTGACTGGATATCTTGACCAAAAAAACAAATGGAAATATCAACAACTTGGCAATCATTTCCTCTGTTTTTGTAACCAAGAATAAATTGCAAATTACATTACAATTATTTACTTGTATCTGGAAACACAGATATATGTATGAAATTTGAAATACAAATTATTCTGCATACCCTCCCTTTAAGAGTATCTGCTAACTAGCAACCACTCTGTTCACAAGAGCCACACCTCTGTCTTAGCTCTGTGAAATCTCTACAGATATGATTATGTTTACAACGTAGCACTGTACCTGTATTTTAAACTTCTTTTCAGCTTTTCCTCACAAACTACCCTGATGCAAAACTAACTAACAGCTGCCATGGGCATTATTCCCCTAAAATTAATTAGAATAAAAATATGTAATTCTGTTGCTAATGATGAAGAGAGTGATATTCATATGCTAGTGCAGAGCAGAATTTGTGCAGAATGATGTGGTTTATGACTATATATAGGGGAAGAAAGAGTAAGGCAGACGGTTTGTAGATGTGGTGATTGGGTTGAGATAGTCCATGCTGAGATGGTGCGTTGAAGGTGAGTGAGATTGCACTGTTGTCGGGGTGATAATAGATCATGGAAATACAAAATGGTTGAGGTGACAATCAATGAACAATTAGGGGCAAATGTGTGAGTAGATTTTATGATTGGTGCAAAGAAGAACGAGATGATTATTTCTGCCCAGTGAGTCTCAATACTGGCCTTGTATGCTCTTTGTAATAAAGCCACATTGCTAGTTGTCTTGCTAATGGTCAAAGCACTTTACATCAAAGAACCACTCACCCATGAAAACACACAATCATATCGCAGTGAAAGGACATACACAAGGAGGCGAGGAGGGTTAAGTGTCTTGCACAAGGACACAGCAAAAGTGTGCGCTGCTGGGAGCAAGGGATCAAATCTCTGAACATTATACGCTTGGTATGAAATAAAACAATTTCACCAGTGTTGTAAAAATATATATAACATGAAGTACATTGCATGACCAAACTAGCAGACAATTACA
>KN484819.1:17727-51269 GCA_000787095.1 Periophthalmodon schlosseri
TGGCTGTTAAGTCCTTTCACTGTCTGCTATTACTGTAAAACTGAACATTGAAGCTTAATAACATTGAAATAAACGCCATTCGCGACCGTACCCACAGATGAGATTGTTGTACAAATGCACATAACCTTCAGGTGCTGTACCTGATTTTCACCGTCTTAAAAATATGACAAACAGAATTCAGTTTAAATGCTTTGCAGCAGTCCAAAGTAATTCCTCATGTACCATGAATTCTGAGCAACTGAATTATTCACCATGATGAGTTTATTAGTGCATTCCACAACTTTCAGAGGCCAGATGTGAGTTTTGCTAACAACAACTGGCATGCTACTAGCACACTTCCTGATTCTCTGACAATAAAACTGCTTTATAATTAGATGTAGACAGCACATGGCAGTTATTTTGACCTCAAGAGCTTTCTTTATAATTTATCTGTCATGGGACAAGACACATTTTGCTCATCTGCATGAAAAAGTTGGGTACAGCGCCACTTTAAATTACCCAGTGTTCTTTGAGTCATTATCTAAAACCAGCTGGAGGCATACTTGTCGCTGATCAAAATATGCTTGAACACTGATTGGACATAATCCATAATTAAGCATAATTATACAAGCTTAATAACATTGAAATATCACTGATACCGAAACCAAAGCTGTGTTTTTATGTTTCTGCATCTGGCACTTTTCAGGAACACAAACAACAGAAGAGGTGTTGTTTTAACACATTACTGCAGTCGCCCATCAAACACTGTGAAACGTCCTCCATAAGGAAATAATGGCATGTAGCTTGTTTCTGATTTATACCTCAGGGACATCTTTAGTCACACAGGATTTTATTTCATTTTGTTTTGTCATTTCATATACTGAGGATTTTCAATATGTGTGGCATTACGTTTACCAGATGACTTTCTCAGAGGCACTGGGATAATGTGTAGCTTTAGGATGAGATTCAACAGATTATGATATGGTTGATGAAAGAAGGAAAGATGGAGTTTTTGGTATGTACCACACTGAACCAGAGGAAGTGCCTGGGGATAGGAGCTATGTGAGTCTTTGTTATCCAATACACTTGCCTGGCCAGCCAAGACCACACACTTTTACTAATATTTTACAAAGATGTATGGAATTGCATCATGTCTCCCCAATTTCTGCCCAAACAAACATGGTGGAGAAGAGACACGGATGACTGAGAAATAAACAAACAAGCAAAGCCCTAACCTCTGTAAATCTGAGGTAATATAAATGAAAGATTTTGTTCTGAATGATGATAGGATGTTCGAGAAGAGATGTCTTCTGCATTTTAGATACAGTTTAGTGGCTGTGATTGGCTGATGATCTCCATGGTCTGGTTCCACACTCTCCTGCAGTCAAACAGAAAGTAAAGGGACTAGCTTGCCAGGCAGGCAACACACAATTTCGGTATTCATATATGTTTTACCATATATTAAGTAAGACTTATGTTTAAAATGATGCCCAATAGGATTACAAGATTAGTATTCCTGCAGCAGTTCTAAACGAGGACTTAAGGACATAAATGTGGATAAAACTGATAATAAATTAACTGACTGCTGTCAAATCCATGTACCAGCAGAAGGCGCTCATGTGCCACCAGTGGTATATGTGTCACAGCTTGAGAACCCTGTCTAAAACACTGGCTGAGCAACATTCAAAGTGTTTACATGTGAGGAAGTGATGAACTGAGAACTTTAATCTATAAACATTTTGAAATACACTTAAGAACATACATTTTGCTGTTCAGGTTCATCATTTATACAGTAATTGTGGAAAATTGGAAAAGGGGTTTCAAATGACGTTTTGACAGAAAAAGTGCTGTTTCACAGCAAACCTATATTTACAGCACAAAATAAACTATATTTTCAGTGGACCTGCTTTTAATGCCAAAAATCATAATGTGGTGTTTTGTGTCTGAAAACGCACTTTCCACACAATCTCTAAAAGCATCTTCAACCAGGTTCTCATTCATGTCAATGCTGTAAACAAGAGTTCATTTTCCCCTAAGTGACAAGTCCAGGCTCTACACATGGAACATGGAGGAGGTGTGAAAGGACTGCTCCGACGGTGCTGGAAATTAAGAGGTGAAGTATGACCACATGCTTTGTTTGAGGTCTATAATTAACCTCTACGCATGACCTCCGACCTCTAACCTCAATCAATAAATGGTTAATTCTTAAATACAGTTGCATTCTTATTTAAAATTACCTCTGGTCCAGTATTGATTTTAGAAAGAATTTGAATCTGCAGACACAGGCAGGCGTTTCCAAATAATGTCTCATAATTTTTCATACTCAGTGATGGAAAAACATTATGTGTATATAATAGTATATAGAAATACCTGCATTAAAATATATTTTGTAATAAACTACATGGCCTAACTGTATTCTGAATACTTAGAGTACTAAGTAATACTTAATACTTAATGAAGGAAAACTTAGTGAAGGAAAAATTGCACATGTACTCTCCAACTCTATTTTTTTTTTTTTTCTGACTATTACCATGCAGTCTGAAGCATAACTTATACAATCAATACTGCAATGAATTACTTTGATTTGGTGGTATTCTGTTACTTTCCTAAAATCAAAGTGTAACTATACCAGACAGTTACAGTTACTGGAAATGTGTATCCTGAATATGTATTCAATTACTTCCCAAGACAGCTTATACTTGTGAAAGCCTGTGTCATCTCCATCAAAACTGAGGCCAGTTATCTTTGACTCAAATTCAGATGAACCGATCACAGACTATGTTTAAACATGGACACTGGTGTCTACGTCAGTGTGAATGACTCAAACAGAGATGGACATTTGGTGTAAGGTGCCACATAATCGCAGTTCCTCGGTGACAGGTGCTATTAGCTCTGTACAAAAAGACGATGTTCGTAACAGGGTCAGTTGAGCAGTTTCTGGGCAGTGACTGATTAAAATGTGCAATTCAAATGTCATACTGCTTTTTTTGACAGGTTTGTTTAAGATACAAGTTCACTTTAGGTTGACTAGTTGAAACACAGTGACGTCATGATGCACAAAGCAGTTTGATTTACACTGGTAAAGTATATGTGCATTCTGTGGATGTTAATAAGGTTAAGGCACACTTCATTGTCCACATAGGGAAATATGTCCCCTGCATTTGACCCATCCTTCAATGCCGCTGGGGCATCTCCTCAGGAGCAGTGACCACCGCAGCACTCAGGGACCCATCTCTGTGATCTTGTTACTAGGCTTGGTCAGGACTAGCTTAGTTGGAAGATTGTACCTACTTTGCATGTTTTGGGTTGATGGGGGAAACTGGAGTGTCCAAAGGAAACCCACCCAGACACAGGTCTATATATGTTTTTTTCTTTTTTTTTTTTTAATCACAAAGTGAGAATTCTCTCCTGCTTTTTCTTTGTATTTTTCAATTTCTATTCCACTAGATACCAAAACTGACATTACTGGATTGAACAGAAGAAGTGGTCTATGGTGTCCAGGGGACATACAAAATCAGTCTGCAAAGCTGACAAAGGGAGTAAGCATATTTGGGGAAAAGGGATAGGAAGAAAAGATGTGAAATAGAAAAAGAACACATTCCTGAATCTGACGATGGAACACTGTGGCCTTTGTCTGAGTGAAGCACTAAACTGTGTTAATCTAAGGGGAGAGGAATTTAATTTTGTTTTTTGTAAATGATAGGTGACCATTGACCTCCTTCATAAAAAAAACAAAAACAAAAACAAACAACAAATCTGATTGCATGATCAACAAATACAGAGAGATATAATTCTGGATTTGCCAACAGTGGTCTAAGTAAGTGGTCTTAATAATAATGAATTCACATCTTCCTTAATGATTACTGACTTTTAAACATAACTCACAAAAAGTAAACTTGGTGAAGTAGTTGCTAAGAGTTGAAACTTAAACCATGGAGACAGTGGGACATGCTGTTAATTTGACACCTGTCCATCAAACCTCTGGATCCTCTCCCCTCATAACATATCCCTTGGCCCCTCCCAGCCACTGCCCCATATATATTCCAGTGGTGCGTCCCATCTTGACAGGCAATGTGTCAAACATTTAAAACATGGGCTCAGGTGACACTGGTGTGCAGATATACTGGCGGCTGTGGTGGATCCGGTTAATGATAAATCTATACTATCCATGCCACTCGTCTCATTGAAAGCCTGTCTAAAAGCTGTGGGTATATTATGTTGCAGTGACGTGTTAGAAGAGACAGTCCACCAAGGTCAAAGTCAGACGTCAGAAGTGGCATGCTGCAATATTTAGTACAATGACCATCATAAATGCTAAAAAAATTGTGAGATTTGATACGTATAGATCTTTTTAGTTTGTTTGCTTTTAAGCAGGAGTATTGACATTTTGTGTCATGCTTTGGTCTTTTTCATCTCAGAATGGCCTTTGTAAAGATAAAGATTGAGATAAAAAAAAAATAAAAATCACAGTAACCTGGCTCATGCCAGACAGATATGCGTAGCACTCAGAATTGAGTTTTACACATCAATCTGGAATGGCTCTCGCTGAAGGCGGACCATCATGACGAATATTTGAATCGGTTGAAGTGTCAAAACAGTGGAACAACCCAAGAACTTTTGTTAAATGCGCTTCACTTTTGGCTTCTGCCCAAACTATAATGCTGCCCTGTGATTGGACTGAACCACTGGTTAACAATCACATCAGCGGGAGACGAGCCAAATGAATTCTCAGGTTTGTGTGAGCTCAAATATTGTAAGAATTCATATAGATGGTCAGGTTAACATTACAGTATGTGAGTTTATGAATGAAGTGCTCTTTGGGAACATTCACACTTACACTCACGTATGTTGGGTTTTCATCCTTTTTGAGTACATTGCATTGGCTTACTCATTTCCTGGAGACTGGACCCTCACCCCTAACCCACCTTCTATCTAACCTAAACTGAACCTTAACCTATTTTAACCCTTACCCCAACCCTGAACTTGAAACCACATTGTTGATATAATAATAAAGGACATCATTTACATCATGGGGATCATTTTTTAGTCCCCATAAAGGAGACAGGTCACCATGAATTGAGTGTATACAGATTTTAGTCCCCACAGTGTGATGAATAGCTGTCAACAATAATGTAAAGCTATTCTTTAACTCTATAACTGTGGGGTACTGGTGGTCCAAAAAACTGGTACGATGGGAATACACTGATGCCGAAAAACATTAGTTTAGCACAACCAAGCAGCTCATGTCAGTTGACCTTTCGTTGCTGTTCTTGAAGGCGTTCTCTCTGGAGAAGGCCTGATTCTGGGAGCTGACATTATGTTTCGTGTTGCTGACAACCTGACAACCGGGCCACTACTTGCATACAAAGATCCACTGTGCTCACTGCTCATGGGATTCTTTAAATGCAATGCACTTGCGTGTTGCTGACACCTCTCACCTTGAGTTCCACACCTCTCCAAAACAGTGTAAAAAGCACAAATGACAAGTACCCCATAATCCCTTGCAGGACAGGGGAGAACATAATGCAGTGATCCAAACTTGATAATAACGACTGCTTGAGGAGGGGGGCAGCTTAGAGACCAATTCTTCACGACATACATGAACTCAAATCGCCCTGGTTCAAAATATGTGAGAGGGGTATTATCTTAGAGTGACGCATAAAAAGTACTTCCAAACCGTGAATGCATTAAACCGTGAATGCTCTGCGAGGTTATAATCCATTATGGACCATTTGCATCTCAATACCATCTATTATACCTGGTTGTCTGACATTGCTTTAAAAGGTGGATATGTTGTTGAGTTGGTGAAGAACTTATGTAGAATACATCTCTATCATTTTATAATCAATATGTTTGGGATAAGATGTCAGGGGCATTTCTCATCAATATGAAAGTGTTCTGCACATTTATAAGATTTTGGTTGTAAAAAACAAACTTTGCAGAGAGATGTTTTCAAACTGATTCACAAATCAAATGAACAGCCACAGAAGCCCAACAGTAAAATAAATGTTTGCACAATAAACACGTTTGTCAATAAATTTTGTGGTGGAAATGAAATTGTCTAATTTGTAATTTGTTTTTGGCCAAGACAGAAAGTACCAATCAGGGGACAATAAACAATAATATTGTTTATCGTGATAAAAAAGGGTAGACAATAATCGTTCGTGGGACATTTTATATAATCGTGATAATCGCTAACAAAGATAATCGCCATTGTATCACCAGAATGTTCGGAAAAACACTACTTATTCACAAGGGAGCCAGCAGGGGGGGACAAAGGGGTCTGTTGTCCCGGACCCCAGGGTCTTGAGGGCCCAGAATTGGACCCTGTTCTTACTAATCTGCATTAGAGGGGGGCCCTTGTGAGGCTTCATGCCCCGGGCCCTCAAATTTCTGCCATGTTCTCTGCTAGATTGTAGTTGTTTTTACTAACAACAAAGTACAATTATATAAAAGTTGTTTAAACATGGAAGGTATTCATAACATTAAAATGATCATCATTCATATCTATAACATTTTTAAACTGTCAGCAACTTTAATCATTATCGTGATATTATCGTTAATCACAGTTATTTTCGACATGATAATCGCAACATAAAATTTCATCCAATGGCTACCCCCAGAATACCCAAAACTTCAGTCTCAGTTATCAGCAGGTGGCATGATGATGGATGATGGATGTTAGATCTGAGTGCTGCCTTTGACACTGTCGATCATGGGATCCTCTTAGAGAGACTAGAGGACTGGGTGGGCATCTCTAGTACTGCACTAAACTGGTTCAAGTCCTATCTAGAAAACAGGAAGTACTTTGTTGAAATTGGAAAATGTGTCTCAGATAAAATGTCCTTGACCTGTGGGGTGCCCCAGGGGTCAATGGTGGGACCCCTGTTTTTTAATCTCTATATGCTGCCATTAGGCCAGTTATAATGCAGCAATAATGTGTCCTACCACAACTATACGGATGACACTTAGCTCTATGTCTCACTGGCAGCAGGTGAATATGGACCAGTGGATTCACTCTGCCACTGCATGCAACAGATCAGTGTGTGGATGCAAAATAACTTTCTCCAGCTAAACTCAGACAAGACTGAAGTCATAGTCTTTGGCCCACAGAAGCATAGAGAAAGTGTTAGCAGTCACCTCCAGTCTCTCTCTCTAAAACCTTCAAATCAGGCTAGAAATCTAGGGGTAATAATGAACTCAGACTTGAACTTTAACAGACACATCAAATCAATAACATCTGCAGCTTTTTACCATCTAAAAAACACAAAAAATCAAAGGTATGCTGTTCAAAACCAGACTTGGAGAGACTTAATCCATGCATTTGTCTCCAGTAAGTTAGACTACTGAAACGCCCAGCTCATTGGCCTCTCCAAACGAGCATTAAGACAGCTGCAGTACATCCAGAACCCTGCTGCTCGGGTCTTGACTAGAACCAAGAAGTACAAGCACATAAGTCCTATGCTCAGGTCCCTGCACCGGCTCCTGTGGCTCAGAGTGTAGACTTGAAAGCAGGTCTGCTTGTCTCTCCATGGCCCAGCACCAAAGTACATCTCCCACATGTTAGTGCCATATGAACCATCTCGCACTCTGAGGACCTCAGGGACCAGCCTCCTGCTGGTGTCAGAGTCAGGACTAAACATGGGGAATCAGCGTTTCAGTTTTATGCTGCTAAAACCTGGAACCGTCTTCCTGAAGATGTGAGACAGGCCTCTACTAGACAATGTTTAAATCCATGTTTAGCTGTGCATATGACTGAAAGGTTTTTATTCTGCACTCTTTTCTTTAAATGTTAATTTTATGATGATTATTTGTGATTATTTATCTTTTGTGTGGTTTTAATGTCTGTCTTATTCTGTAAAGCACTTTGAATTACTTTGTGTACAAATTGTGCTATACAAATAAATTCGCTTTGCCTTGGCTTGCCATGGAGGCAGACACCAAAACTTGCCACAGTGCTGCCATGGTGACCCCTCTCAATATCACTAAAGCACATATAGCTGCTACCATCAGTGTACTTTTCCCGACCTATTCCAAGTATTTAGATCTTATCCCTAGTTCACCCCCAGAGCCCTTCCACTGGGTTCACTCTCATTCAAACACATGTATTCTACCCTGCTGCAACTAACCTTTATTCCTTTTCTTCCCAGACCTCCTTCAGTAGTTTCTTTAGTTTCTAATGGCACCAGAGAGGCAGCGTATGTACACACTGCAAAACTGTTCTGTAACATTCAATGCATTACTTTGTTTTATAATGTGAAAACAAGTTAACACAATGGCATTATCTTTTATTTCCTACTGGCTCACTGCTCTCTGGTCCAGTCACTAAGTGAACAAATCATCATCATTATCAGGGAACATACTGTTGTTACACACATTGGCGAGATGGCCTTTTAGCCCCATTTGCACTTTACATCACAGACCCATCCCAGCGTGGAGTCTAAGAGTTGACCTAGAAATGCGTAAAAATACCAAGCGACTGGTCCCTGTGAGATTATTAAATAGGCCTGGTATTCAGATGCTGTGTCTCAATTCAGCCCAATTAGAAGTGTATATCGGGACGCTGCTGTCAGGCTAAATGTCGCTGTATACCTTTTCATGGGTAATTACCTTGCTCCATTCTGACAGAGGGGAGAATTTTGGCAGTAGGGAATTCACAACATGTTGAGGAGGGAGTTTATGTCTTGTGCTGTAACCTTCGATTAAAGTACAAAGTCAAGTGCATATTGTTAGCGGTGCATGTGACTTCTATTGCTACATTATTGTGACCAGAGTTTAATTAGTTTTTGACTGTTGAGGAGTCAGCTCTCTCAAGAGGTCATTGTGTGTCTAGACTTCACGCCCAATGGCTTTTACATATCGCAACTCATTTCACGATCCCCAAATTCAAAATATACTACACCTGCAGATCAAAACCAGAAAAACGGAAAAAGGATTAAGGAGATACAGGACATGTAAGAGAATAAAGTCAACAAACAATTTCAAATAAATGCCACAGTCTGGTCTGGGTAGGATTGTGTCAGATGGTGAGTGCACGCTTTGAGGCGAGACAGGTGGATCAGAATTTTTATTTTAGAAGAATAATTTGGGGAACTTGGTATTAAACTGTATGCACTTCTATTTTCATAAGACCAGTTCCTTTGAATGAGAGATCATTTGTTCCCCATAGCAGACATTTGTCAGCACAGTTGATATTCTGAGAAGCAGATGAGTGCAGTGCCAGCAAGTAAGACCAAACTATGAAAACAGACAGAGTAAACAAGTGAACACTTTGCTTTACTCAGTTCAAATGTAAATCATGTTGCTGAAAGATAGACAAAGAAATGCTTGTATTGAACAATGTTGTTTTTAACAGAAATCTACTGGGCCAGTGTTAGTGCCATAACGTTTCTAAAAACAGTTACTGAATATTATACACAAGAAAACTACATGTCAAAAATGTGTAATCATGTTCAAAATATGCACAGGTAATCCTGACCAAAATCCTGGCTCAAGATCCTCCAGCGCTGCACTGGTGTGACCCACTGCCCTGATTATCTGCTCTGAGCTACTGGGTCAAATGCAGACGCTACATTTCCCTTCTAGAACCTAAACAATACACAAATATTTTCAGTCTATGAGAGATGGGGTGGGACCAAAACATACAATCTCTAAGGTAAAGAAATAAGCAGTAAATGAAAGTAAAAAATAGTAACAAAAGTAATAGTTTGGACATAAGACATCTTATTCCAGTAGACAGTGCACTAAACATAATAACTGAAAGTACATGAGGTTCTTGTGTGACTGTTATGGTTTACAGTGGCAGCAGCTCTGAGTGCTCCATGAATACAAGGCTCCCTCTCCCCGCGGCTGCTGCACAGTATGGACACATGAAGGTGGATGTGTGACACTTAGCATTTCCATGTTCCTCATTATTTCAGCCTCAAACCAGTGTTCTCGCAGAGCTCCTGTTTTCACACCGACAGACTGGAAAAAGGATGATTACATTTTGCAGATGGAATGAACAAAAAAATAGAGGGAGAGAGAGAAAGAGGAAGAGAATGGACAGTGAAAAATACTTGAAATTATTTTCTCTTTGGAGAGGAGAGTGTGCAGACCAAACCAACATATAAATACCTAGAGCCCTTTGACACCCTGTGACATGCTAGGGTTACATTGCCTTTTCCTTTTGCCTAAGACTTTATCACTAAAGTCCAATATTCTCTCCATGTCAGTAATAGAATTATTCAACAAGAATGGTCAAATTCACAAGCAAGTAAATAAATAAGAGGGTTTAAGTATGTTGCCAGGTTCAAAAAATATGCAGGATATATTCAGGTACTGTGAAAACAAAGTGGTATAACCAGTGGATATATAACTACAAATTCAATAAATTGAATGTCATTAGTACAATTTGTGCACCTATACCTTTTTTGTGTTGCTGATATTGAAGCATTTGAATTCATGGCAGGCAGATAGAAATGTTCCTTTGGGCCTACATGTCAAACTCATACAGATTAAACATCAAATACACATATAAACCTTCAATATAAAGAGCAACTGGTCAAAGGTACTGTGCTAAAATGCTACTTAGACATCACATTATCAGCTGTGTGATTAAAAGCAATGAACTCTGAGTGTGCTTTATAAATACTGCTTTTTGCTCTTTCAAAATTTAAAGCCAATTCTATGTGAGCTTAAACAAGAGATCATAACAAAAAGAGAAGCACTGCTGGGGTTCTTAAAGCTCACGCTGATTTCCAATGTACTCAACCATGTTTCCTCATTCCCAGTAGGAGCAGCACCTTCAGCACCATGGACAGCTACTTTCAGCAGCACGCGCTCATTGGACGTGCGTAAAAGCGCACAAAGAAGAGCCCCTGAAAGTTGGAGCGAGATTGAAACGAGCAGCGGTTGGCTTTTACGCAGCGCGGGGCTGAGCCAAATGATGAAGACGATGATGAGGAGGATAACGCTGGGTGCTTAATATTCAAACTGAAGACGCTCGCGGAGCGCGCTACGGTGATTTAAAGCAGGGCTGAGAACAGTGAAGAACAAATACAAACTCGGTCATTCCCATTGTCCCCGTTTAGTTTAAACAACACAACAAAGTCATTAGTTTCTGCACGTGTTGGGCTTAATGTTTCTTCTCACACATTCATCTGACACATGGCAGGCACACATTATTAAGCACTTCTCCAAGAAGCGAGTGAGCCAGGACTGCTATGATTTTGTCCAACCTGAGCGACTGCGCGCGGCTCAACAGCGCCTTGTGCTCCGGAGTCGGCGCTTGGGACGGGAACGAGTTGGACGCAGTCCCCGGGGGACAGTCGTTGCGGAGTACGCTCACCCCTACAGGCAACCTGGTGGTCGCCGTGTGCCTGGGCTTTATCGGGACTTTTGGCTTTGTGAACAACGTGCTGGTTCTGCTTCTGTTCTGCCGCTACAAGATGCTGCGATCACCCATTAACCTGCTGCTCGTCAACATCTCTGTCAGCGATCTGCTCGTGTGCACGCTCGGGACGCCGTTCAGCTTCGCCGCCAGCACGCAGGGACGCTGGCTGATCGGGAGAGGAGGATGTATGTGGTACGGGTTCGCCAACTCGCTCTTTGGTAAGTAAATAAATCCACTATGCTTGGTTGGATGAGCGATGGCAAGAGGCGACGTTATAAGGTGCGCATTAAGTTCCCATCGGCTTTTCTACTGTGTTTGGGCAGTGAGTGTAGCGCCTTTTCTATGAATGTTACCATGTGGGACTCGACTCCAGAGAGGTAATTCGGCTGTGATTAGTGACGGAAATTGTGTGCTTTCTATTTTGAAATGTTTTACGGAAAAGCATTAGGCTATAGAATTCAAAGTGTGACTAAATGTTGCGCACCAGCCCTATAGACAACTAGTATTATGGTCCAGTTCGATGCTTTTATTGCCTGGATGAGTGGATGTTCGCTGTGGTTAGACGCAGGACGTGTTCAGGTAGTGCCTTGTAAAAACCCTGTAGCGGTCGAGGCTCCTTTAAAGTGCGGCAGAGTGCTGCAAACCCTGCTTTTATAACGGAAACATAGTCAAAAGTTATGTGTTGCCTATTTTATGTGTTTGGATTTGAAAACGATGCCATTTGTGTCCATAATGACCCACAAAAACGTATGAATAGTTACACTGAAGCACGGGAAAGGTGTTCAGAGGTGGCTACTTGCTGCACCAGCTTACGCAGACCCCTTCCCATCTAGCTATAGAAAAAAAAAAAACACCAGTAAAAAAGTACTACTTTTTAAAGTATATTATATCCCGTGGATTCGGTGGGCTCAACCTTTCCTTTGCTATGGACTTGAGCGACGACAGCGCGCGACTCAACAGCGCAGCTCTCTGGTGCTTACATGGTTCCTAATAACCTACACCTTTGTCTAGTGGTATCCAGGAAGCCACTGCTGCTTTGGCAATTGGCACACATTCAGTGGCTTTGGCTGCTTGTTAGTGAACAGTTGAGTGACCACGCCTGCGGCAAGCACAGCGCCATCCCCGCTCATTGTGGCTCATTGTGGAATCATTGCGCCTCATTTGGTAGGACGCGGTGCTGCGTGGCGGGACAGGGCTCTGGTGGCACTGGTCTCGGTTAGTGAGCATGAACCTGCAGATACATCAGCGTTAGGAGCAGAATAGAAAATCACCCGCGGGACGAGTGTAATGAGAGAGGGCTCCGCGGGGCTGATAAACATGCAAATAGACTAAACGACGCCACAGAGGATACTCCGAGCGCTGGAGGAGCGCCATCGTCCTCAGCCAAGACGACTAATACACTTCTGTGTCAAAGACAAACTAAAGGAGATTTGGGGTTTGGGGGAGTTTCAGAGCCAAACACAAAGTTAGGCCTAGTATATAGGAATCCTCGGCAATATTGGCATAGTGCCTTCGTCTAACGAGCAATGCAATATAGATTGTGTAGTTTCATGGATACCATTACAGTACTTCAATGATAAAATCACACTGTTTAACAAACAATGTACAAGTCAACATAATAAAATCACAAGCCAGTATGATAAAGTGTGAACATTTCAAACTGTTTTGAACTGTTATAATCTGTATCATGCATTTTACTATTTTTAGCATACACAAATGCCACAAACCTAAACTTATTTGAGAAGTGACATCTCATCATTCAAACATCAATATCTCCAAAGACGTTTTTACAGACTGGTAAAATATTGAGTGCCCTTCACAAATATTTACAAATCCCTATACAACAGCTCATGGCAAACGTCCATCAGCTGTCAGGACCCCATCTTATAAATGTTTCACTATGGCCTCTCTCTGTCCCACTGAGTCCAGCCCCTCAAACAAACACACTGACACTTTATCTGGACAAGCCAGTGGGGCAGATACATGTGAACAACTGCTCACTCCATGGCCGTAGGTTAAGGTGCATGAAAGTAAGGAAAAGTACAACTAGAGCCCATTAGGGTTCTCACAGCTGTCAGTCACACAATCAGCTTCTGCTCTCTGGCGACCTGCCTTCTCCACTCTGTTTCCATTCACATTTCAAGAATTTCTTAAACTTTGGCAAGAGCAGATATTTAAATTGTATTCAAATAAATGATTAAAACAAAGTCCACATAGCTTGTAGTGACTTCATATAAAGGTGGAGTATGACAGTTAAAGGGCCCATATTGCGCTATTTTCTGAGTTATAACATTATCTCTTCATGAAAAACATACCCAGAGTTGTGTTTTATTTCATGTTATTTCATGTTTAACACGTTTAACACACAAACCCTGCATATTTAGGTTAGATTCTCAAACGGAAACACTCTGTTCCACACTGTGATGTCATGTGGTAATACAGAACATGCTCCACTGTGTTTTTAAACTCCATACACGTTCACTAGATTCATTTGGATACTTTCAGATCTGCAATGGCCAGTCTCTACTGAACAAAGGGTAAAAGGTAGATGTTAAAATGAAAACTACCACTTCATGACATCACAAGGTGGAACAGAGAATTTTGAGCTTCAGAGATGCTATGTTGGAGTATTAAAGGATTAATAAAGGATTTCTCAAACGTCTGAATGAAACAAAACACAGCCTGTGAGCTTTTAACCATGTTAGAATGTTTTTACCTCATCAAAAACAGACATAATAGTCAAATCTTCAATAATATAGGACCTTTAAACTCCTATGTTAAAGTCACTGTCGATCCATCCTTGTAATGTTGAACATGGAACATGGTATTGTACATTCCAAAAGCTAATCCTAAGCACTGTAACATCAGAGCGGTAATTACAAAAGTACAAACAAAAGCAGCAGGCTTTTCCTCCCTGCCACTTGTCACCAAGCCCATCTCTATGTGAATCCTTTGTGCTATTGTTAAAAGTTTCTCAAAGTGTGCCCAACTTAATCAAAACACACTTCCCCTCACTTAGAGCCTGTCAAAACTTTCAAAATACAAGAACACTCTTGAGCATGCTTTTTTTCATCCTACAACTGGGATAAGATTGTAATTTCCAAAACAGAATTACAGTGAAAAGAGCAAGCTCCTAATAACATACAGTATCTCAGTGTACTCTCTTATAATATCTGCTGTCTTGTTAACTCAAGTGTTGCGCCGCGATTAAGCTCCGTCTGAAACACATTGTCCACAAGGAGCCAATTTATAAAACTCTTTCTGACAGGACTTGCTTCTCTGTGCGGAAACAAGCTGCATATGTGTGAGGGATTGGAGAGATAGCTTACGGACATCGTTAAAGCATTCATTGGTTATGGATGAGTAATTCCTGAATGGGCTCATAAAAAACAAGGAACAGGCGGAGAGAGGGAGGGTCAGGGAGCGGAGGAGAAAACGTCGTTGTTTGGATGAATAATGACGAGGAGAAATGACAACATCTCCGTCTTCAGCAATGCACTATTAAACTTGTCAGAGCATGTAAGTGGAGACGGCAGGATTGAATGACAACTAGAGTGCAATACAACAATTACCACATGTTTGTATCAGCTTTCACACGGAACATCAAAGGTTTCTTAACGTCAAATGTGAACAAATCGGCCTGTTTAGATGTGCAACCAATTACTTTAAAGGTGACCATTTTAAACAAGGAAGCATTTCAGGGGTCAGGAAATAGCAGCAGATGCAGTACTTTTAAGAGGACACTTCTGTAAATTTATAGACTCAATTTACAGCCAAACTTATAATGATGAGGAAATTGTGGCTAAATATGGTGCCAAAACTGTGCATCTTATTTGAATTCTATTCACGGACACTTCAGTTTTTGTTTGTGTTTCCCACACAAACAAAAACTGAACTACTTACAAACACATTTTACTGTAGACCACATATGGATGGATTAGTATGTTTGGATACAGGGGCGACAGTAGCTCAGTTGGTAGAGTGTTTGTCCACCGATCCAATGGTTGGCAGTTTGAATCCTGCTCATCATTGGTTGAGCGGTCAGATCCACTGGCCCACAGGTTGGTGGCGCAATTCCAGCTCCCACAGATGAATGCTGTCGTTGTGTCCTTGGGCAAGACACTTAACCCACCTTGCCCCCAGTGCCTGTCGTTGTGTCTTGGGCAAGACACTTAACCCACCTTGCCCCCAGTGCCTGCGTACACTGGTGTATGAATGTGCGTGTGACTGGGTGAGTGGTTCCTTGATGTAAAGCGCTTTGAATGCCTTGAAAGCGCTATATAAAAATGTGACCATTTGTCATTTACTGTTCCAGCTTGCCTCCATCTACAGCAGGTGAACTATGTGCAGCGACAGTGAATTAACCTTGCACTGCTCGACCCCACTCGGCTGCACACTCTGAACATCACAGCTCTCACAGTAATTTGCACAATTAACGATGCTTCCTCAGTTTGAAGCAGATATGTTCACAAGGGGGCGTTGCAGCAAGTAACCTGCACAACATTTCAGCAAGTAACAATAAAAACAGGGGTTCCCAAACATTTCATGCCGGGACCCCCAAAATAACCATGCAACCTGTTCCCACTGAAAAATTAAACTGAAGTCTGCAATTAAGGTTAGATTTAGATTTTTGAAGTAGTATTAGGACCATATAAACCTTATTAATATCCCTTTCTTTCGCTATGCACATGCCGGTCTTGGCCACACCTGGCTGGGTTGAAGTTAATTTGTCATGAGTGGAGGAAGCAATAGGGAGAAAGAGGCAGAACAATAGCACACTCTGGCAGAAAGGTCAGCCAGATAATGAGCCTGTCTCATAAATAAACAAGCACAACATACTGACGGAGTATGTCCGATGCATGTCTAGTTTGATTCTTCCATTACATTGTAGTCGTGAATATTTCATGTCATCTATATCTGTATGCACAAGCCACAATCAATATATCAGTATTTGTTTTGATTTCTGAACAGCATATATGGTACGCACATAATGTAAAAAGAGGCATTTTATTACATATGTTTGACCATACCATCTTGAGCAAGCCTGATTTCCTCTCATCATGGAAGCTGAGCAGGGTTGGGCCTGGCTTGTCCTGGGATGGGAGACCGCTGAAATACCAGGTGCCGTAGTGTGGCGACAGTGACTCTAGTGCATATTGTCTTGTGTCGTTTGGCAAGACAATAGACAAGACAAGACACCACTCACGTTGCTAATGTATGAATGTGGTTTGTGAGTGATGGCAGTGGTTGGATGGGGGCCTTGCTTCCTTCTGCCTACCCCAGGGCAGCTGTGGCTACAATTATCTTACCACCAGTATGGAGTGAATGAATAATGCACAACACTGTAAAGCAACTTTGAGCAACTGAGTTTGTGAGGCAGAGGAAAATAAACGATTGTGCTTGTGTGCAGTGATAGAGATATACACATGTATCTAATGCTGAGTTGATGGAGCAGAAGAAGCCAAACTATTATGTATTGCTGTGGTGGACCAGCTGAGGGGCAAGTGGCCATTAGAGGCAAGTGGAGGGGATGAGATTGTGCGGTTGCCGTGGCGAAGGGAAGGAAGAGCAAGAGAGGGTCGTGCTACTGGTTCTACTCTTGAGGTAGAGACGCAGTTCTGTGGTGCTGGTGATTGTGGGAAGAAGAGGAGAAAGTATTTGCTGACATCCATGGTTTTAACACAAAGCTAAAGGGTAAAGGCTTCAGGCCAACGAAAACATAAGGTGGAATTTCAGACTAATATTTTTCAAGTTCAGTTAACAGATGGGAAAATAGATGAATGCAGGGAAGAGGACAAGGGTGGACAAGGGGCTTGGTTGTCCCAGCATTGGACCCTCTTCCTATAAATTTGTATTAGAGGGAGGCCCATGTGAGGGTACCAGCCGGCTCTGGATTTATGTGCTATTATTTGAAAACATATACAGTTCCTAGTTATGTCCTCATTAAACTAGATGAAATGTTTTATTTGTAAAGAACGGGGGTTTGGTTTGGTTTAAAGACAATTTCATTAAATCTCATACTTTTCATTCACACAGCATTTTCCTGGATGTATTATTACACACAGGAGACGCCTCTTTTTGATCCCAGACATTATCAGATCAGAAGAGGTTTTCTTTTGGGAATATTAGATTCTGCTGCTTCTTTTGATCCTGGCTCCAGAGCGGTACATTGAGGCGGGCTTGTGTTTGATTTGAGATACAAGTTACATTTCAAAGTTTTATACGGGATTGTTTCACAGAAAAGTTGTTCTATAACTGTGTGGGATGATGAATGAGTACGCAATCAAAGAGGTTACAGTTGTTATTGGGGAATATTAAGTTTTATCTTTGAAGGGTTTTGTGTAAGAGTCCCAAGAAGAGAGCTCTTAATTAGCTTTGCAATTTCAAGCGAGAGTAATTTGATTTGGATCGTCTTTCAGAGGCAGATAAGGAGAGAGAGACAGTAAGAAAACATCAGCAATCTCAGAGATGCTTATCAGTGTTTCACCTGAGCCCACACAAACATTTATATAACAATCAAGTGACTGTTAAAACCAAGCTGCTGTAATGATGGACCTTTGAAATTTGAAAGCATACTTTAATCTAGCATGCAATGGGAAAAATTGATTAAAAAATGGTGAGCATTTGTAAAAGGAAAGTTTTCATGGGTGACAGTAGCTCAGACTGTAGAGTGTCAGATCCACCAATCTGAAGGTTAGTGGTTCGAATCCCGCTCTCAACATAAATGTCATTGGTAGAGCGGCCAGATCCTTGGGCAAGACAATTAACACTGTGTCTGCATGTGTGAATGGGTGAGTGGTTCCTTGATGTAAAGTGCTTTGAGTGGAAAAGCGCTATATAAAAACATGACCATTTACCATTCAGGTTACATATAACCTCAGACACTGCAGCATCTTTGGTGTGTCTGCAGTGATAATCATCTTTTAAAGTAGGTTTATCAAATTGGTGACCATGAGAACAATTATCAGTCAATGTGGTCTACTCCAGTGGTTCTCAAACTGTGGTACAGGACACATTGGTGCCCACTACAGTCTTAGTGTTAACTTTATTAAGACTCAAGGTCATCCACATTCTTCTCCTTCTTTGGGTTAGTCCTTAGAATCAGCTCTGGTTATAGACCTGGTTTAGATCTGGTGGTACTTTGAATGCCAAATATGGTACTTGGTGTTTCAAAACAAATATTACTCAAATCCATTACATAAGCAGCCGTAGTTCGAAACAGCTGTAAAGGTTCATGCCAGTTGAATAGAAAAAAGATGGTTACTAGTCATAACCACAAAATGATTACCAATGGCAGATGGTCGTAATGTTATGTTTGGTGCAGAATCTTAAAAACTAACATAATTTCCTTCAGTTTTATGGCTATGTGAAAAATACTATCCAACTTTAGCAAAAATTATTGGCAGTAGTAAATGAGAAAAACAAAATTAAAATCTTGGGACGCCTACGGTTTTGTCAGATTAACTTCCTTTCACTTTAAGCTTCAAGTAAAACAACCAGTGTAATCCCACCCCCACTCCTCCTTTATAGTTCTTTATTTCACATTATTGCATGATGACAAGTCAGACATGTGGTAGACTGTGGACCACCTGTTGAGAAGATACAGCCATTGGAAAAAATCCCTCACAGAGAATGCATGAGAACATAAAAGGACTTAACCAGGGCAGAAGTCCCAGCAGCTTTTGTTGTTGGGGATTGGTTGCTATAGTGATTGTGCCTGGATCAAACACAACCATAGGGGGTGGTAGTAAACTGGTGTTGACATTTTTATATTGCTCTAATAAACTAATAAAAGCTGGAATCTCAGCAGTCTGTCTGCCACAACATTGCAACATAAGTGTAATATCTGGAGGCAGTTGAGAAATAAAGTACAGTGAATGAGGCGAACAAAGTGGATATCCGACATAGTGAGCGGTTACAGTGCAAGACTGACTTAGAGTTAAACTATGTAACTTTTCTGATGGAGAGTCTGCTACCTGATGGTCTCTATGGAGAGTTTATTGTTTTGTCTATTCAGCTTATTCTGGAATTTGCCATCGCTGCCATCGTCATTGGGGTTGTATTATTTAGCACGGGGAACCAGAGAATCAGTACATTGTTGACTTGTTGGTAACATGAACATCGAACATTTTATAGAAATCAACTTACTTTATATCATATTTTAGCGGTGAAACTTTCCTCGAATTTCCATTGATATAAATGGGATTCCCACTTAACCAGAAGTGCTACCACAAAGAAAGCACTGTTTAATAGCATTTAGAGAGCAAAAGTGGGCGGGGCGGAATAAGGTCAATATAGAATGTTCCAAGGTATGGCATTAAACGTATCTATCTCCATGGAGACAAGCAGGTGACACCACCAGGTCAAACCTATGGAGAGGCCCCCCGCTTAAGATGAATGTTTTACAAGGTATTTTCAGCATCAAAAACACTTGTAATTTAATGAATGCAAAACAAAGAAGTTTAATGCCATACTGTGGAACATTTCAGATGAAGCAATAACATGTGTAGTAGACCCCTCACCAGAAAAGTTACACAGTGCACCTTTAAGTTCATGATCCTACCAGTAACATGCAAAAGTTTTTATATGCAATGAAGCTCAACAGCCACACCAACCTTGAAGTGTGCAAATTGTTTTCCATTTTCAAATGTTTAAAAGGCATGGCAGAGGCTAACCAGCTTTTTTTGTCTGAAAAACATATTTAAAACCTAAAATTGGGCTAAATGTCAAAAAGATATTATGAATTTTAATGAAGGATTTTTAATGACAGGTTATTAATAGCTGATTAGCCTTCAGTAAGCGTTCATATACTCTTCTTTAAGTCTATGGGGAAAATGAATGGAGAAACCTGAAAGGACGCGGGACTGCCGAGCTTCATGGGTTATGGGCTGGTTAGTTGGCACATGAGATAAATGTGTCTCTTAAAATGGAAAATCAAATGTTTTTAGAGTGGTGACTATGGTGAACACAGACAAAAGTTCACTCCACTATTCATTGAATATGTTCACTCCAAACCTTGTATAAACGGCATATTTCTCCCTGATGGAGCGTGGCCTCTGCAGACACAGTGCAGTCTAATAGCATTAGCAGCATTAGCACTGAGGCTCATTGTTCAGCCCAGGCACTAACTGTGTTAGAAAACTGTCTGAACAGGTGCACCTCTCCACCTCTGTCTCCTGCCCAGACATTTCTCTTTTACACACAAACTTTAAATACTCTCGGGGAAGGCTTTGGCAGAGCTCCAAAAGAACTCTGTAATTCCATTTTTCTATTTTTCTCCTTGTGGTCTCTTCAAAGTTGATTGGGTGAAGGCAATCAGACTGTTGTCAAGAGTTATTTACCACCAGGAGGGCAGTATCTGCTAAGTAAAGGGCAGCTCTTTAAAAACAATAAACCTGCTTGGCTCATTACAAATGCTCCCAGTGCAGAAACAGCGGCGAGTTCAGCCAGTAACACAAGCCAAACCTTTAAAGGGAAGTCATTTGAAGGCCATTATTTGCTAGACAATATGAAAACTTTTTTTATTTTTATAATCATTTTAGTTTTCATGTTGTCTCATTTTCCCCAGAAACATTGATATTTTGGCACAATTTATTACGCTTTTATTATATTTTTTTATGCATTTTCAAACCCATCAATTAAACAACTTAATTTTTGGTGTTGGGTTTTCCAGCTTACTGCAGCCATCAAAAAGTCTCAATAAAAACAGCTATAAATCCCCTATAAATTCATCAAATGTGTGCTTGTTAAATTGGGGACATCTTTGCATTAACCCTAAGGTTGATGGTTCAATCCCACTGTAATTCTTTATATCGCCAGTTTAATTTTTACCAATTAGCACTTATTGCTCTATCTGTTCTTATTCTAGCATACATGGGTTTTCAGAAAGAAATTGCTGCCCTAGCAATTAACAATTAAAAAACAAAATACTCAAAATGGTGTTCATAAACAAGAAAATTTCATGTAACCGAAATCTATGAGTTGGCACCTGAAGCTGGCAACTGAAAAAATGACATGTTGTGTATAAATAGCACTTAAGCCCGTATTAACAGTGCTCCTGGTCTACTCTGTCCTGTTTTAGGCATCGTGTCCCTTATCTCCCTGGCCGTCCTGTCCTATGAGCGCTACAGCACCATGATGGCTCCCACAGAGGCAGACTCGTCCAACTACAGGAAGATCTCACTGGGCATCGCACTCACCTGGCTCTACTCCCTGATGTGG
This sequence comes from Periophthalmodon schlosseri, assembly GCA_000787095.1. Taxonomy (NCBI): domain Eukaryota; kingdom Metazoa; phylum Chordata; class Actinopteri; order Gobiiformes; family Gobiidae; genus Periophthalmodon; species Periophthalmodon schlosseri. The sequence goes on from KN484819.1 coordinate 39,302, forward strand.
ACCCTGCCCCCGCTCTTCGGCTGGAGCAAGTATGGGCCAGAGGGTCCCGGGACCACCTGCTCTGTGGACTGGACAGCCAAGACGGCCAACAGCATCTCATACATCATCTGCCTGTTCATCTTTTGCCTTATCCTGCCCTTTATGGTCATTGTGTTCTGCTATGGGAAGCTCCTGTGCGCCATCAGGCAGGTAAGGCCACGCCTTTTAGTTTAATTATACCTTTTATGGCAAATATTCACATCAGTATGACTAGGGAATTCAAAGCTGAATGCACCTGAGGGGAGGGAAAAGTAATAGGGATTTTAACACAGTATGCAACAACAAACTTACTCAGCAAACTTCAGGAAGCACCCTGGTGTTCCTCTTTGTGATGACACTGTATTAAATACCAATGTTTAAATAAGGAAGTGATTTATTTATTACAACACATGTCTGAAACTCAGCAAATTATTTTGCATCTATCAGGTTTAAAAAGTTGGGACATTAGAAAATATGCAAGTTAAATATTGCTTTAGAATTGGAACTGTACAGCAGAACTGAAGCTAGACGTAACATTGAAACCTGCTCATCTTTTTAATAGGATCATTGCTTTAAGAATGTCTGTTCAGCAAATACTCAGCCTGCCTCTGTGATAGTTTGGCACGTCTAAGCTGTGAGAGTCGAGACCAGGAAATAGATTCTTTAAACATCTCCAGACACCACTAAATCCAATAAACAGCACAGGGCAATATTGACGGGTAAAATTTAAACATCTCAGGAGCAGAGCTTTTGGCAATAAGACAGGTGTGCCGGTGACTTCCTGTACAAATATTTGCCATCGCTACTGTCTGTCTAGTGTTATCACAGAAGAGCAGCTCTGTCAAAAGTGCAGTAGTTTCATTTGATAAACTTGCCATGGATCCAAAACTTTTTTCTCAAATTTTATGCCTACAGAATACACACACAAATATGTTTTCTCTCCAATTCTGAAATCTAAACACACAGTACTTTATGGGAGAAATAAAGGTTTATCTTGTCTTAAAGTGAAATATTGCTCCTTTACACTGGATGCCCTTCCTAGAGGCAACTCACCAAAACCTGATGTAACAAGGTTTAGGACAGACACAACAGGTGTACTGTATGGTTTTAATACTTTGCATCAGGTGTAGAATGAAGTGTATGAAATGCAGAGTTTTAATGAACTACATTATGTAATACTGCCACTTACTCCAGCGTTAAAACTCAAGGTTAGTTAACGTAACCACGGTTCTTTGATAACAGAGTGAGGTGTTTCACTATGGGAATCACCTTATTCTTAGTGAAAAAAAAAAATTAACCCTATTTATGTCATCTTTTTCCAATTAAAAATATGATGTTGATCGAAAGCAAATAATTCAAATGTTGACCATTTTAGTTGTTGGAACCCATGAGTTCGAACAAATAAGATTATAAATCACATCATCACAATAAAAACATTCTTACTATCTGACTCTATAATGCTTTTTAGTCACAAAGAGCATTCACTTTCCATGATTACATTCATAAAATCTACCGAGACCATTTTGAGGAGAGGCCAAACTTTGATTTGCTTTGAGAACAAGGTATTTTTGAACTGGAACAAGAATTATTCTGACCTTATGCACTGGCATCTTAAGAGCACAAAGCTGTTCCAACCATGAAGACAACACAATTCTATAAAAGTCCATAAACTTTTCTCAAATGTGTGAATGGTTCTTTATAGAGGTCATGATGCACAGATCATTGGGTTTTGCTTTGGTAAAAAAAGTGAAAAATGTGAAATGTTTTCTCTGGCTGATGTGTTTTGTCCTCTGACTGACAGGCTAGAAGGATATGAATGGAGACAGTGTGGATGGCACTGCTCTCCTGGGAGGCAGCACTAAAATTCACTCTTGCTCAGTTTGTGAGTTCAAGTCCCACAGCAATTTTTCCCAGATTACAACTCACTCCATCTGTATCATGTCTACTCACATAAACATGAGCCTTGCCTACAGCTGCTCAGCTGCCTAATAACTGTGCTGTAAACATAAATGAATATGAGCAATACAACAACAAATAAGTACGGAGTGGGTTATGCTGACAAAAAAATCATATCTCTATTTGATTTTATATTTTAGCAAATCCATTCAGAAATGTGCATAAAAGTCCCTGTATATGTCTAGATAGAGGTTGAAGCATTGCATAAAAAGTGAATAAGCATAAAATAAAAACACAACGTAGAAAAATATCACCTTATACCCTTGTTTGGAAGATTACCACTCCAGCAACTTTTTTGCAGCTTTCTGACTACACTCAACAGTGCAATTTTCAATAAATCAATTTCAATTTTAACTTCAAGACAATACACTTCTCTTACCTCTAATAACCATATGCTTTTTTTAACTTCAATTTGGACATCTCCTTGCCTCGCCTTTTTCTGACCTCAAATCCTTCCATGATTTTCCTAGTCCTTGAATGCACCAGTGTTACCTCTGCACAGGATTACATGAGCATGTCCACCTAGAACATTTGAGTGTCTCTCCAAGTCCATAATGAAGTCTTGAGCCATATTATGCACTACAAGCATTGTTACCAGAGCAGAGGGCAGCTTAAAAAAGAGGTGAGCTACAAAACCAAAACTCACTCAGGCCAATGTCATTTGAAAGTGGTGGTGGCGTCATTTTATTTTTGGATTATTATGTGATAGAGAAATCTGCTGTCTGCTCATTTTCATAACTAAACTTGGAATTATATTTGCCGACCGGCCCCTGTTGTATTTTTACCCTTCACCACTAGATGCATCTATGTTATTTCTGTCTGATAGTGTCCCAGCCCAGACTAATGTAGGCTCAAATTTCAGATTAATAACTTTGTTTTGGGTTCAGTCTTTTTGAGGTTAAGGTTATTGTACACTTTATTATCCATGTAGGGACCTCAGGAATACCTTACCTGGAGCATTTTACCTATTGTGCAGGGCCCTGACAAAACCCACCATGACACAAGAACAAACTCCGCACATGGTCCCATACCTATACCCTGGGGTCGAACACAAGACCTTCTTAATGTGAAGCTCAAGTGCTATCAACTGAGTCACTGTATTTGGCTGGAAAACTGGTGAACTACAAAAAAAATGCCTCAAGATGTCAAACAAAGAAAGCTTTCCAACTTTACACAGCTTTATTTTCTTACCTCCTTATGGTCCATAGTTGGGACAAAAGAATGTTTTCATTAAGGTCCAAGCGCTGGAGGAGAACACTGAAGAGCTGCAATAAAAAACAAGAAACAAAGCTCAAGGGGTCACTGCTGCCATGTGTCCTTATGGCCTCTTCTCGATCAGAGGAAATTGAGGAGTGGAGTTGAGAGAAAGTGAGTTGTCCCTAGTGTTTTACCAGGAACATTGGAGTGATAGCGTGTGCTCAGACTCAGAGAAAACTGTGTAGTACAACATTCACATAGTCGCCTAACCTTTGGGACAGAAAATTGGCTCTGTGCACAACAGCACCCGCAACCTCACTGTTAGTGTCATCACTTCCCAATTCCAATTTTATCTCTATGAGGTTTTTGCCAAGTCACGCTAAAATGAATAAATAATTAAAGACTCAGGCAGTTGACAGGGAGCTGTGGGTGGATGTCGCTGACAGCATGTTAAAAACTACACAAATAAAATGAATACTTCAGCGGAGGACACTTCTGTGTTTAGAAAGAGAGATGTTTGTGTCTCAATGCTAACACTAATGCTAATTTTGAAGTATAATATATAAATAATTGAGTAATCTTTATTTTCATTAATTTGAATTTTAATAGGTTGTTTATTTTATGTTTTTTGATTTTAATAAAAGTGACTGCTTTGAGGCACAGTGAGCTAGCTAGCATGCTGCTGTGCACAGAGCCTATTGCTACACAGTGGGACCCAAAATGCATTTGAGTTTGAAGTGGTTCAATCTTTAATTTTATTCAAATGTGGTGACTGAAAAATAATTTGTAGTCTTCAGCATAATTCAAAACACATGGAACCAAATTGTGCTCACCAAAGCTCAAGGATAAACTTTTATGTGTGTTTTGAATGTACTTTAATGTTGTTACAAAATTGAACTTTTTCATTCAGTGGGAAGGACATACATATTCACAGTACACTTTCACATCATTTAGTCCAAAAAGTTTGCTTTTGCTATTACTTTTGTCAATAAAGTTAACTTTGTTTGGAAGTTATTGGCTATTTAGAAAATGAATTTTTCTCTTCTTTTAATATTACTTTTTGTTTTCTTCTAATAAGACAAAAAGGTGCAAAAAACCTATAACCTTAATGACAATGATAACATGACTGGTTTTGGCAGTCAGACTTCCAATGACCACTGTTATGTACCTTTTGCTATCTACAGCTTATACCCCTGAACTACTGCAATCTTTGTGTCCAGATTAAACTGGATATAGGCTTCAATGGGCTCTCTGTCCATGTATATCCAACAATAGCTGAGTTTTATAGATCTACATAAAAAATGTAGACCAAGAGGAAATGATTTGTTTCGAAAGATTGGCTGCCTTCTCAACTGAGTTACCGACATCAGCAGAGGCCTTGTAGAGCACCAAAAAAACATAAATATAGATTAATGTTATAGTATTAATATTATTTTGGTCCACACACAATGCAAATGGATTAAATAAGCACCAGTTTCCGCACTACATCATTGCATCCGTACCTTTGGACCAGGCTCATCACATGGCGCATGCTTCTCTGTGGATCTTTCTTGCCGTCCTTGTGTGTGCTACAATATTTCTATAACATCCAGAAGGCTGAGTGGCAGCGCGGCAGAGACGACGGGGGCTCAGGGAACAGGGGAGCGTGGAGGAGGTAGGAGATGAAAGACGGAGAGTGCTAGGCAGCTACTGTCGGGGGTTCTAATTTTTATGTAGGCCCAAATCGAATCAAAGTGACCTTGTGCTGGTCATGAAGTAATTTCATTGGTCATAAGATGTTTTTTCCAACTTGCCCATGGCCACTGGGTAATTTCATGACCCGGTATCTTATTATCCAAAAATAGATCATGAGTGCACTAGAGGGGACTTTTTATGTAAATTACCAGCTGCAGTTCAGATTAAGAAATTACACTCATGCCTCCACCTATATTTGCTGTCATGCATAGGAGAGCTTTGAAGAATTTTGTCGACCTATTTTACGAGAAGCTGTAGATCTAAGAAATGCGCTCATTTGGAAAAGGAGGAGAGGCCGCGAACTGAGGTCATACTTTTATCACTCATAGCTCCATCTGCTGTTTAGATGGAACATAAAAACAAAACTTCGACAACGCATTTTGTTTGTCAAGTTCTACTTTATTTTACATCTACGAGACTTTGTTTTGGACAAGCAAATGTTTTGCAGTAATGATTTATAGTCGGCCGAAGAAACCACTCAAGAAGTTTGATTTTGATGAAATCTTTAAAATATCAATAATGAACTGAGGTCGTTTTCACACATGTTGCTGCGCTCCGTGGACCGACCCCAGTGTACTAGGCATGGGACGTTAAAATTTGGTATCACAATTATCATGGCCAAAATAATTGCGATTAACGATTATATCATGATAATTAGGCCTATTAAAGTTGTTTAGTTCTGTTTACTTTACTTTTGGGTCGATCTTGTTCACATACACCACGTATCATTCACCCCAAACATGCACCACAAACAGCAGCTCCAGCGCCCATTCATACAAATATATGTGTTCCAAGCACTTTTTTGCCCAATTCCACGCACTTTTACTTGCACAGGGCGCAGTTGCTCTTTTACATTGACCTAAGTAGTGGCAGTGTGAAAACGACCTAAGACAAGAGTTTGAGCCCCTACTCATGGGTTTCAGAATGATGAAAAATTAGGACCATTGCCATAGCGATGAACAATTTAAAACAAAATACTTCATCTTTTAAATGGTAAAAACCCTCAAAATGTTATAAGAGGAAGCTGATGCCCATAAAAAATTAAAAGACCATGTGACCTGTAGAAGCCTGTCTCCATCTATCACAATTCTAACTGCAGTTCCAGTTTTACACAAGAAAAAAAAAGCCAAATAATATGTATGTGTAAATTTTGTACTTTCACAGTTGAATTGAACAGAAAATAAGCTCCTAAATACCCACAAACACATTACTTATGGCCACACCATGTCAATATTTCCATAATTTTCCCACACTTTACCCTCTGTTACTGAACTTTCTAATCAGGGAAACACAGGGACACAGCGTCCACACTTCAACCTGACAGATGGAGCACAAGAGTGAACACAGAGGCGGAGGATGAGGAGCAGCTGTGAAAACACTTGTTGGCTTCTTGGACTGAAAATTGCCAATACTCCTCCCCACCAGAGCAGCTCTGAACTACAAGTGTTTGCCTCATTGTACTGGACGCTTCTTGTTTTCGCATTTTATTTCCTCCCATCTCTCTTATTTCCCTTGATAGACCTCTTCACATTGAATACTAATTGTTTTCCTGGTCGCATACTTTGCCGAATCTGTGCCCAATTTGAATGCAATCTCTCGTTCTGGCCGCTCCTGTTGTGATGTTCCCTCTCTGTCTGAACAGTCCGTTTGCTCACAGAATAATGTGCCATTATCATCAATCTTCTTCACCTTGCCTGTCTCAGGTGCCATTATCACTTCACCATCCACAACGAGCTGCCAAAGAATCCGACACAGAAAGCATGGTGCTTTTACATAACAATGATATTATGGATGCAGTCAAAACATGTAGAAGCCACTGAAAACAATGCAAACAAAGCGTGGCAAAAAACTGCTCTACGGTTTGAGAGGAATGGGAGAAAATTACGTCAAGGAAATGTATACGCAGCCTAAAAAAACTGGCTGGATACTTTTCTCGAAGGTAATAGGTAATATTTGTTGGAGTTGGTATATTCAATTTGTGGCAATTGGACAATTTTGGCAATTTGGCAGTCATGCATCAAAAATACAGTGGTTAAAAGTTGAGTTCACATTAGAGTTTTATATATATAGTTATATAGTTATATAGTTATATAGTTTAGAATCCAAAGAAACCATTGGCCGATAAGCTCAAATAAAGTGTTACATATAAGGTTAAAGGTGCAATAACTGTCTAAATGGCTGGATAATCCGTACTAAACATTCTTGGCGTTCTTGTTTTAGAGCAAACTTGTTAAAATACAGACTTAAGTGTCTAAAACGGCGCATGTACCACCTCTCTGACATTCCTGTAGCAGCACATATGAAGTTTGCATGAACTTCACACAATTTTGACCAAGACTTTGCTATTCATCTCGGAGTCACTTTTCCAACTGAACTGAAACATGCTTCTCCCATGGTAGTTTTGACAGTGCCCAGCTCAGCAGCGCAGGCTCGACAGCTTCACCTGGGGAAGAAACCATATGGAGGTGAGTGTGCTAAAAGCTAAATCATTTCATTGACATGACTGTCATTAGTGAGAAATTCTATTTCAAAAAACACCACTGTAAAATGCTGCTTTGGTAAAAGTTGTGATACTGTTACTTGATAGTAAGCAGAAAGCGTATGCGCCCTGGTGCATTGAGAGAGACATAAATCTTATCTCATCTACTGAACCAGGAAAGAAACTGTAGCTACGTGGACGATAATGATAAGGTGCGCAGAGCACTATAAAACTATAAACTATAAAACTAGTGCTGTGCCATAGTGCTGTGTCAGCATAATTGTAGGTTAACTTATTTTTTTGTTTGAATTTTTAGAATCCAGGTGGCTTGGCTGCACTGTAAGCAAACAGGAGAGCTGTGATCCAAAAAACTCCTTCACTGACTTAATTTCAGTGAGGCCACGAAAACCCAACCCAGGTAAATGTATCCTGTATAAGAAGTGCCAGGTTTCAGATGACATCACAACATTTTATAAACAAATAGTATGGTTGAAGACAATATTTGTAGGCTACTGTTTATTGATCAGTGTATAGTAATATTGTAAACTAATTACTAAAAAGACATGTCATGATATTATCTTTTGAACTGCTCTTGCAGTCTTTACTTCCAAACTTGTTTGATTAGAAAAAGTGAATCACCATTGTTTCTGCACTGTATTTGAATGGAAGAATGTGTTGCTAATGTGATTGTTCTTATCAAAATGATGTTTTGTTTCAGATTACAAACTGAAGAAGAACGTCTGAAAATGTTCCTGTGATTTCTGCTGTACCCATCATCTGCGCTCATCATCTGCGCTCATCGTCTGCGCTCACGTCTGCGCTCACAGTGTGCACTCACTGGATCATCAGCAGCTCTTCCTGTGACTCAGATGTTTATATCACAGAGGCCATCAGCTTCATGCATAATTCTCTTCACTAAAAATAAAGAGGTTATTTTCATTTAACTTCATAATTTGTTTTTGTACAATATTTGATAAGAATACTGTAAGAAGCAATGCCCACATGTTTAAAGTAGAGTGTAGGAGGTTGATGGCGATGGGCAGAATTCATTTTCTGTGGCTCAATGTAGCAGCACATTTAGTCTGATCTTTTTATCGCATTTATGTCAGTGGTAAATTATTTTGTCATATAATTTCAGTTGCACAATCAAGTACTAAAATAACATCACAGCTCAAAGAGGCCAATTTAGCTAAATAATAGTTGCACTGATTACATTGAGCTAACCTGTATAGAGATTGCAGGACCACAAAACCTTTTTACATCAGTTTTAATATCACTCCTTCAGTAACACACTGAAACCTGCTTGTATGTGATAAATGTTTCTCTGAATTGTCAAATCAATAAAATTGTCTTTCTTTGAAGCTTGAGTGTCGTGTTACAATAATTGTTTACGTGGTTTACCAAATTATCCTCCGTAGGGAACAATGAACTGCTTTTCAAAAGAGAGGCCTACATAACAAAATGACCTAAAATGCTGTGGTCATCTGAAGAGCTTGATACAATAGAATATTGTATGTTGGCTCCGATGCTAGCTCCAGCACTGGCCGTGACAATGACAGCATAAGCTCCACTGAGCAATGCTGAGTATCACATTGCCCTGACGGTGCCTGGAAATGGGAGAAAAGGTACTGTGGTCTGCACCATGTTGATAGTTTGACAGCAGTCCAGAGCCCGCCCAGCACACACTCACAGCCCCGCTCCCTCAGTCCTCCGGGAACTGCCCACATTGTTGCAGTTTTTGGAATTTGATTGTGGGTGGAGTAAGAGTATGTGTTTAGTTTGTCTTTAAGGTACACTTTATTGTCCTCGTAGGGGTTATATTATCATTTAGGCATCAAGTCAGCCAAAACAAAATATCAGCCTCTGCTGGAGATACCCATATATTGACCTATATCTAGTTCACATTCTAGATTCTAGAATTTAAGTGTTGGGAGATTGGCAAGAAATATCTAACCTTATACAAAAATGTTAAACCTTGTTACTTGTCTGGGACTGGCTCTCAAAACTTGCCATATTAATCTTATTAAAGTCGTTGTAACTGACAAAACAACAATCACGTTGTTTGTGTGAAATAATGACATTACTTTCTGAAGCTATTGTGAAAATATTTCTCTTTTGTTTATTTATACTGCCTGAGGACTGAGAAGGACTTTGTTTCAGTTTTTCTTTCATGTGGATTGACCCCAGTAGTTATGGAGATATTAAAATCTGCAATCTGACAGTTAAACAGCAAATTCCAACATAACATTCTGGCCTGTCCTCCAGCTCAATTTAAAATGAGATTCAAGCATGTTGTGATGTCATGTAAATTAACAAATAATCGCTAGTCCCTACTCGTCCATTATGAGTGACATGATTCGGTAATTCACTTTGTCACTATTCAGTAACTACATTTTTAGACCCAATGAAAGCCAAATCTCTGGAAAGAAGTAACATTTGTACTGAAGTGCAGAGTGGGTAATTGCAGGTTTCTTAATAATTTAACCAGACAGTTTCTCCCCAGTGTTTAAAACAGTTCAGACAGATCGATATTGATGAAACACAACAAACCACAGTGAATGTTAATAACACTTTGGTTCAAACCAGATACCGAAAGTTGGACTGGACCAGCAATTACAACTACATGTCCACTTTGATTCTGAATTGTTGATAACCTGGCCTCCACAGTCTGTTTGGTAGTCTGAATGCAATACAACTTAAAGTGCATAGACAGGTTTACCTTGTTTCTATTTATTGCTTAGTTTGGTGGGATCATATGTTTTATACCAGACAAGAAGTAGTGTGTGAAGAAAAGCTGAGAAGGAGCTGGGTAGTTTGAAGTTGTCAAAGCAATTTTACTGACTACACCTTACTTAAATGATTAGTATGATATCTACTTTAATGAAAACATTAACAATTTATTGGATTTGGTTGTTAAGCTAATGCATTTATATGTGCAGTTTAGCTCTATCTCAAGGGAATGCCACACAGGTTACACATACTGTTTTACTTCAACTTGAACTGTGCCTTCAACTTGAACTGTGCCAGCAATTCAAATACTCATTTATTTTACATGGGGTGAACTTTGACTAAAGTTGACCATCAATGCCACGCAGTATCAAGAAATCTGAACGAAATAATGTTTTATAAAAATCATTTCTTTAATGTTATCATCAGCCATGGAGCATGACCCTGGCGGTAGTTCAGTTGAGTATGTGTTCCCCGCGCCAGTGCACCATCGCTGCATACTTTCATTGTGTCCTTCGGCAAGACAATAAACTACTTTTGTCTCTAACAAAGTTTAAAGAGAAAATGCACACATTCTAAAATCTGAGCAGCATGCAGGACTCAAAAGTTGAACACTGATTATTATAGCAAGAAAAAGGAGCACACGGCTGTATTAGCTCCCAATGCATCAGACACTTGTCTCCAATAAACTCATGTGAATGAATTCACATGAGTTATTCTGTGATGTAAAGCTCCTTTGTGCCAAAGGGGTAGAAATGCAGAAATAGTACTCACAATTTGCCGTTTTCTTACTAATTAAAATGCCAGAAGAAAGTAGCTAAATAGTGAATGCTAATGAGTAATATTAGTTTAATGAATGCCCTGGCAACATTTTAAACACAGACCTCTTAAGTCACTGTAGCACTCAGAAGAACTTATGTTTTCACAATTATAGCTTTAACTTTCTTTTATGATGCTGTTGAAGATGAAGGTCTCTGTAAACATTAAAACCAAAAATAATTGCCAAAATGTTTTCTGCCACGAGCTTTTCCGCCCATGTGGAAATGTGTTTTGTGTATTTGCTCATAGCTTTACAGTACATTGCTGCATCCTCCATTCCCAAGCAGCATTTGCCTCCAAAGTGGGACAACAAAGCCTAAAAATATCAAGCCCAATTTTCCACTTAATATGGCTTTCATGTTAACGCACCAAAGAATAAATGAGACAGGCGTCTTCATCAAAGTTAACACTAAATGGTTTTGCTCACCACCTTGGCACCTTCTTAATCTCTATGAAAAGCACATCACACCCTCAAATGTATACACAGAATCACCAGTCATTTTCTTGAACCAATCTCATCAATTTGGCGGTTGGTCTCTGTGAAATGGCACACTTGTCAAGAAAATTAATTATCTTACTTTGTACCACAAACGCCATACTTTGCATGAAATCTTCCTGAATTTGATAAGAAGTGAAGTAGAACACAGCTCAGGGCTATATTAGAGGAGTTTGTGAGCTGATGTGATCTGGTTTAGGCCTGTCATGATAATTACTAAACCTTATCGTTCTATAGTAGAAACGATAGATGGAACAATCACTTTTGGGGGTCAGTATGTATCATGGGTAGTAGAACTTTTTGTTATTTTTCTGTATGATTAGATTTTAGCTGAATTAGGTTGATTGAATAACTCCAGTGACTCATTATAGATACAAATTAACACCAAGTGTTTCCTTCTACTATTTATTTATTGCAGTTCATTTTTTTTGTTTTTTTTACAATAATGTACATATTGAATAGTTTGGAATAATGCTGCTGTAGAGTTCTTGTGTTACTGTATAAATTAGTTTGAATATTATAGTGTATTTATGTATATATAT
>KN484821.1:12489-22642 GCA_000787095.1 Periophthalmodon schlosseri
AAGGAGAGAGAGTAAGAGAGAGAGGAAGGGAGAAAGGGAGGGAGAGGAAGAGAGAGAGGGTGAGGGAGGGAGAAAGTGAGAGAGGGGAAGAGAGGGGGGCAGAGAGAAGGAGAAAAGGAGAGAGAGAAGGTGAGGGCGGAGGGACAAAAGGGAGAGAGAGGAAGAGAGGGGGGCAGGGTGAAAGAGAGAGCGAGATGAGAAAGAGAGGGAGGGAGAAAGGGAGATAGAGGAAGAGAAGGGAGGAGACAAAGAGGGAGAGAGACAAAGTGAAAGAGGGAGGGAGAAAGAGAGAGAGAGAAAGAGAGAGAGAGAGAGGGAGGGAGGGAGAAAGGGAGAGAGAGGAAGGGAAGGGCGGAGACAAAGAGGGAGAGAGACAAAGTGAGAGAGGGAGGAAGAAGAAAATGGAAGAGAGGGGGCAGAGAGAAAGAGAGATGGAGGGAGGGAGAAAGGGAGAGAAAGGAGACAGAGAGAGAGAAAGAAAGAAAAGAAAGAAAGAGACAGAGTATGAAGGCCACAAAGAAAGGGTTGGCATGGTAACGTTTGGCACTGACCTCAAACAGTGAGTGTTCTTTTATATACTGGTAAACTCTCACAACACACTAGAGTCTCTCCTGGTTTCAAATGCAGTTAAAACGCCGCAATAGTCATTTCAGAAGGACAACCTCACCAAAACAAAACCTAACAATGGAAAACACTTCATGTCCAATATTTTTGTAATTAAAAATAAATCAACTCCACAGTAGTTGTCAGTCAGATCAGTATGAGATTTGAACATGTGTGGTGCATATCTGAAGACACAGATGGATATGGATGGATATATTTGACTGATATCTCTCTATATTGTTATACAGATGGATTTCAGTCTGGTCCCCACGGCCTCAGTCACGTCTTTTGAGCCAGAACATAATCGTCCAGTCAGATATTTTTTTATTTCAGCGATACATGTGAAACGAAGGAGCTCACTGGTCACCTATCATTTTGAATAAGTTTAGTGCTTCGCTGCACAAATCCACAATGTTTTTCAGTCCCTTGTGATATTTGTTTCTTTTTTCCTCATAAGCAGCCATATTTATTTTGATACGGACGGATATGTGTGTCCCTGATTGGCTTAATCCACCTGTCAATCACGCCCATCTGAACTCACTCACTCAACTGAATTTATTTTTTCCAGTTGTCGCTGTCTTCTCAATGTTGCCATGGATACAAACCAGACAATACAATAAATACGGGAGTAGTGTTGTCACAATACTAAAATTTCAAACTCAATGTCGATACTAAAGACTCAATACCAATTCTGTGTGTCTTATACTTGTTCTGATACAGCTCAAGATCATTCTAAAGCTGTGAATGTGACTTCTTTAGTATTGATACTTGCTCAAATGAGTATCTAGTTTCGATATCTGGTTTTCGATACTTCTGATAACCCTACAAAGCAGCACGATGAAGACCTGTTCTGATGCTTCTGCTGTACATCCTCGAATTATATAAAATGACTGTGCGTTCCAGTTACGTTTTCCATATTTCCCTTTGCACCTGATCTGTGTGAGCTGAAGAGGCCGGATCAGGAGGCGCTTGTGTGCCCCGCATTGTCCGAAGCCAAAGTGTCTGCTCTGGCTTTATTTCACCTACAGCAGAAGTACACAAGCCCACTGTCCTCCATGAATAATTCAGAGTCTCCTACAGAATATGACTCAGATATACAGATACAGATATGCAGTGCTTTATGTGTGTGGTCTCAGACAGGCAGCTCCAGTTACAAATATGACCTACAAGGCACGAGAGACGTTACACTGCAAAAATAAAATATGTTTCCATGGAGATGATGAGATTTAAAGGGCCCATACTACGCTATTTTCTGATCTATGTTCTAATGTTGTTTTCCTCATCACAAACAGACCTGGAGTTGTGTTTTGTTTCATTCACACATGTTTAACACACAAACCCTGCATATTTAGGCTGAGTTCTTCTCTCAAATGGAAAACTGTTCCACCTTGTGATGTCATGTGGTAATACAAGTGCCCCACTGTGTTTTTAAACTTCATACACCTTCACTAGAATCTAATAATTTCATCCCTGGAATTGCCAATCTCTACTTAACTAAAGGTAGAAGGTAGCTGTTCACTTGAAAACTACCACTACATGACATCACAAGGTAGAACAGAGCATTTGGAACTTTGGAGATGTACACTGAAAAAATGGCCTGAGAGGAGTTGTTCAAATTGCAAACACAAACTGTACAACATTAACATGACTTTTTTATGATTCTCTGTCTCATCTTTAAGTCTTACAAAGGCAGCTTTTGAAGGCTGAGCACATTGACGCGTTTTGTTGTGTTGTTAACTCAAAAAATAATTAATTGCGATTAATTAATTTGTTGCACGTTAACACAGGTCATGTGTATGAATACACACTGGACACGAGGAAGAGGCCCCTGCTTTACAGAGAGCGTGACAGAGACGAGACCAAGCTCCGCCCGTGTTTTTAAACTATCCAAAAAGAGTCAGTGATCAGGAGAAATGGCCCGCTACAGTCTGCAAACCCAGAGTGACGCTAAATACACGATTCAATATGCGCGCAGAGGCATTAGCTCTATCAGCCGCTCGTGTCAATCATGTTTGCTTTAAAAACTACAGCGATATTAAAATCCCACATGTTTAGCAACCGGTGAGCTGGCTGAACTATGACTGCACCAGAACTGAACCAGGACTAAACAAGGACTAAATAGGACTGACCTTTACCAGGCCTGAATCACCTTTACCAGACCTGAATCAAGACTAAGCCAGGAGTCGAAGAGCCTCCTATTAGGCTCATAGTGAACAGAGAGAAGCAGACCACACAGGACAGACACGGGGGAAATAGGTTTAGCTTCAAAAGGTTAAAGAACATTCCAGTCCTATATTTGAATGTGACATAAGAAAATAATACAGTAGGTTAATACGGAGCCTTTTTTTTAATATTATTTTGACTTTTATTTGGGCATTTTCAAAAAACTTAGTCACAGATTCATAGTAAAATCATCCAAGTCAAACCAGCACAACACTGGGTGAATACTGCAGTATATTTAAGCCTAAAAGGCCAAATTAAGAGCTTTTTAAGAAGCCTTATTATATTGTGTTTTGACTTTTACTCACAGCATGTGATTAATTGCGATTAATGCTTGAATTGTGATTCTCCAGATATGTTTTTGAGGAGGTATTATAACATTATAACGTTCACAATAGTCAATGTTATGTAATATAGGACCTTTAAAGGAACCATATGTAATATTTTTATTTTAAACTACATAAACATGACCTATCCATGTCCCCGGATATGAGGTAAACATGTTTCGAATCAAATATAGCTTTTACTGATAATAATTGTTTTTTGCCACCTGCCACCATATTGGTTCTAGTTGCTAATGTAAACAAACGTAAACTCCAAAGGAAACGTGCTTCATCTGCCCAAATACTAGTATTAAACCAGTTCTTTAGGAAAATTACTTTCTGGTGTTAGATTAATAACCCTCTCTTCCTGTTAAAGTCTGTGAAAAGCCATATAAAAAGAGTTTGATAGAACTGCCCCGATATCAGTGTGTAATTTGACTGCCCTGCGTGACGTTAGCTGGCAAAAAACACACTGCAATGCTGATTGATAATTGTAATGCTGATCTATTGTTAGTTACAAAAACAAAGTTGTTGATGTTATAATTTCTCAGGACAATTATCCAATCAGAAAGCAGCGTAAGTCTTTCATTTAGGTTTCAATGCTGAAATCCAGTTGGTTTAACTTTCATTTAGGGTTCAATGCTTCAATGCTTCAATGGTCACTACTTAAACCCCAGCACCTGCAGCCGGTCATGAATCAGTGCTCAGTTTTTTTTTTTTAATGAAAAAAATGGACATCCCCTTATTTATTTATTTTAGAATTCACACCATTTTAATTCATATAGATAAATCATTTAACAGTACAGGAAGCCAAGAGGAATTGAACCCGCGACCTCTAAATCTCGAACGCTGACTTGTCATAAAACCCCATACATTTGCAATCAATCAGGACAACCAATACAATGTCCTTCCATGTACATTATGGGATGTCATCTGATACTTTAAAATGATGATAGAGCAGATATTATAGTGTACAAAGCTGTATGCAGAAATGTGAGTATGGACATGTGTGGGAAGTGGTCTCTGCATGTCTACAGCTGACAAACAACTATATATTGCTCAACACAGAAAATATACCCATTAAAATATTAGGTTTGCATTGAGCTGCAGTTTATATGTGAAATAAGAGGGGCTGTGGTGACTATAGAGACGACAGGGTAGAGAAAATGCATTTGAGCAAGTTTTGTCTCACCCCCTGTACAGATATATTGTATAAGCAGCTCTTGAGATCAAAATAAATCCGCTGTGTACTGTCTGCACCTAATTATAAAACATTCTACTGTCAGAGAATCAGGAAGTGCGGGTTAGCATGCTTGTTGTTGTTAGCTTTACTGTCACGGCAAAACTCCGCTTTGGTCTCTTCATGTTATGAAAATCGCTTATGAACTCATCCTGGTGATGCTCTGAATGCATAAGGTAAGTGAGGAATAACTTTGGACCACTGCAAACCGTTTTATGTAAAGTTTTATATCATTCTGTGGAACATTTTCAGGCAAAGCAATAACATGGAGACGAGCAAGACGGGAAAAACACTATGTAGTGCATCTTTAAACTTGTGAAAACAGACAATGGATTAAACCAGAACAATCCAATTGGAATGTAAATTTGGAGGCAATTAGCTAATTACAAAGAAGCAGTTAGTTTGTTTAATATAATGTCCTCGGCAGAGAACTGAATGTCCCTGTGTCTGCACATACTCATACTCCCAGGAGGGGGCAAGAGACACGTTTCCCTATCGATTACATTGTACTTAACTGTAAGAAATACCTAAAATTCACAAGTGATGAACCTGATCATTTCTATCAGAGACTAAACCCTAGAGAATTTTAACAATCTTCATTTTAGCTGTACCTTTATACTGTCTAAAAAACGTTTCCAACGGTTTGTAGTGGTCCAAAGTTATTCCTCACTTACCTCATGCATTCTGGACATCCTAATTACTCCCTGGGATGAGTTTATAAGCACTTTTCACAGCTCTCAGACACCAGTGTGAGTTTTGCCGTGGCTGAATCTTGATTTTCTTTATGGGAAATATAATCTGCTATCACAATGTTTGTCAGAAAAGTTCCAGTTTGACATGTTTTCAAATCACTGAGTCGTACAGGAGTTTGACACAATCAGAAGGAAGAGTGTTTATTTGCTTTTAACTTGTTTTGTAGAAAAGAAAAAAAAGGCAAATAAACTTCAAAAATAAGAGCACTGAACAATGATCGACTTTAAAGGTGCACTATGTAACTTTTCTGGTAGAGGGCGCGGCACCTGCTTGTCTCCATGGAGATGTTCTGGAACGTTCCACAGCATGGCATTAATGTATATCTCCATGGAGACAAGGCGAGGTGACTCTGCTCACAGTGTTTTCGTATTAAAATAAAACGCCTGTAATGATTTAATGCCATAATGTGGAGCATTTCAGGCAAAGGTGGCGGATCCTCCACACAAAGTTACATAATTATCATCGGTAGAATATTGAAATGTTCTTTTTTGTCAATACTGCCTACCGAGTTGTAAGTATGAACAACGTCCAGTGGTGGATGAAGTACTCAATTTTGTCACTCAAGTAAAAGTAAAGATACAGAGGTTACTTAAGTAAAAGTAAAAGTATCACATGAAAAAAAATCTACTTACAAAAAGTATTTAAGAACCCGTTTAAAAATGTACTTTAAGAGTAAAAAGTAAAAGCATTTCACACAAGTGTAGTTAATTTTTTAAAGTGTTAAATGCAGTGAAAATGATACATATTTTGGTCAACAGTAACAATGCGAATCAGTTTCTTCATTTTTCTTATAAATTTTGTGTATTTATTTTTGTTTGCTCAAAACCGAAGCTTGAACTCAAAAACTTTATTCAGGATGTTACCACGAACATAGTAAAAATAACCCCTCAAATCATATGAAAAGTACTTTTTACTTTTCAGTCTAGTTCAAACATGTAGTGGAGTAGAAAGTACAGATACTGCTCTTGAATGTAGTGAAGTAAAAGTCAAAAGTATCCGCTGTAAAATGTACTTAAGTAAAGTACAGATACCTAAAAATTCTACTTAAGTACAGGACTTTACTACTTAGTACTTCGTTACCTTCAACCACTGACAATGTCTATAAAAAAAAAAAATTACAAAGTTAAAGGTGCTTCATGCAACATTTCTGGTGGAGCCTGCTTGTCTCCATAGAGATGTTATTGCTTTAACTGGATCGTTCCACCTCTCAGTACAAAACATTAGTCTACACAGAATTCCAAAGCCTCACTTGTCAAATCAGTGCTCAAACTGTTTCCGCATTGGCAGTGAGTGAGAAATCTTCCTTTTATGCACATTTTAGAGGCAGTTTCCATGGCAACAAAAGGTCTCGCTACAGCTGCCCTTTAATTTACATAATTAGCCAAAAAATGTTTGATTTTTGTGCTCATTAGCTCAGATTTGACTGTAAAGCCACATGCTTCTCTGATCTGGAGTCAGTGGGCTCCGGTGGAGGTGACAGCTGCCTAATTATCGTAACTATGGGGTCATTTTGGTGGTTTGCTTTTGGTCGTCGAATATATGGAAATAAATATTTTTTAGTAATCATTTGGACAACCTTTGAACTGGTGTTTATCTCATCGTATTTACCTAAGTGAGGCCTTTCAGGTGCGACTCAGCCCTTGAAGCTTTACCATGGAACTTTTTTGTTTTATATCTGGTGGTACATGGAAAGCTCGGTATGTTACTATGTGGTATTTGGTATGATAAGAATGGGGTGTTCCTAGCACTGAACAATAATACAAACTTTTCCAGTCTCCATGGAGATGCTGTTGCTCAGCCTGAAATGTTCCACAGATTGGCTTTAGATGTATGCAACACCACTAGGCCAAGTTACAGGTCAGATCTGTGGCGAGCCCAGTCACAGTAAGAATGCACAAGGTGGAACAGAGCATTT
This sequence comes from Periophthalmodon schlosseri, assembly GCA_000787095.1. NCBI lineage: Eukaryota > Metazoa > Chordata > Actinopteri > Gobiiformes > Gobiidae > Periophthalmodon > Periophthalmodon schlosseri. The sequence continues at coordinate 19,544 of KN484821.1, forward strand.
TGAGCTATGGAGATGTAAACAGACTAATAATAAAGTGTTACTCAAACATGTGTGAATGAAACAAAACACAACTCCAGGTATGTTTATGATGAGGTAACAACATTATAACATGGCTTAAAGCTCACACGAGTTGATATTACATAAAACAGGACCTTTATTGAACTCAGGGCACCTTTAATATTGATTAGTAACTTTGATACTACAAATGAGTTTCGATTGTAGTTTTAATATCAATTAGTATCTGGGAAAGGATATTTTTGATCATTCTAGTCATAAAAACAACCTTTGCCAATGGACTGTTACACATTTGAAAGGTGTAACTTTTCAGATAAGTATCCGCTACGTGCCTGTCTCCATGGAGATGTTATTGCTCTGCTTGGAATGTTCCACTGTATGACATTAGACTTGACTGATCATAGACTGTATAAAGAGTGGACTGAGGAAGCGTGACACACCCACAGCGTCCGGCTCCAGTCAAATGAAGCTCATCGAGGATAATTGTTACAGGGGCGGATTTGGAGCCATGTTCCGTATTTGGAATTCCGACCGCGAGTATCATAGCAACCAAAGAGGCAATCCAAGGCGAGGCTGTTGAAGGTAACGCCCTTCGCACCCGCACCGCTGGTTTGGCAGGGAGCGGGCGCTTAGCAACGCTGTTAAGCAAACCTGTTGCTAACGCTAGCGGGAGCGACCTCGGGGGAAAGAAGGCGCCTGATTTGTCTGTTAGTAATGTTCATATCTTGATTTAGGGACAAAACTGTGAAATAAAAACCCCAGGATCATGCAGAGCGGGTTAATATGAACATTTTAAGACGAAAATGACGAGCCTGAGAGCAGCAGTTATGGGGAAAGGGGCGCCAGTTTTTGAATAGAAAGTGAATTGGAATCGACGGAGCCAGAAGCGCGCCCATGCTCACTTCCTATTTGGAACACGGCAGCTAGCAGGTTAGCTATGCCCATTTATATATACAGTCTATGATTTTCCCCCACCATAAAAATTTGTGTACCGTAACGTATCTGAAAATGTCACGGCACTGCAGTATTTCATTGCGTTCCTAGCGAGTCCCTCCACACATAAAACATAATTACAACCCTGTAGTTTATCCCGAACGCAGTCTACCTTCACATGTGAGTGCAGGGGTAACTGACACCTACTCACTCGATGATAGATGGAGCAGAGAGAGGAAGTGTGCTTGCATATTTCCACTGCAAACATGTGTGAAATGCATATACTTATAGATGATAAATGCCCCTGCAGTGGTACAGGGCCCAGCTGAAGTGGCTGTTCTGATTGATAGGGCCCTCTTAAAGCTCTCCATTAAAGACTATGAGAGCAGGACAGAACATGTTTGTAATGTAGCTAGCATGACAAAGTGCAACATAATGAGAATGTGAAACAGGGAAGGAGGGGCGGTTAAAAGCCCATAAGCTGGAAATGCTACAGTGCCGTAATGTACACATGACATTAGCTTAAACAGGCGAACAGTAACGCTAACAATTATAACTAAGTGTACGGAGATAGAATAGGCAGTGTTGTGGTACTGTAAATGGTAGGGCTGTAGTCGACTACGCAAGTTCTCGATCGACTTAAGTAGGGTCGTCAAAAGTATAGAAAATCAGATGATTAAGATTAAGATGTGATGCAAAAATGACTCTATAAAGACTGGTACAAGCAAACAGCATATTCACGAAAAGGCAGATTAAACTGTCCAGTCACTGTCCAAGTTTAGACTAAACGACACCCCCAGTAAACAGAACGCCAGATTGATCTCCCATAGAACGTGAACGGTTACAAATGCTGCAGTTAAGTTTATGTCCTCTGCAACAAATAAATAAATAAAAAGTAAAACAAAAAATTCAAATCTGTCAACTGGATAAAAAGTTGTAGGAGTGCTCATCCAAGCCGCGTCTTCAGTTCCGTTTTTTTTTTCTTTTGCTATGGATCATACCTGAACAACTGAGGGATTACACCGACATCTCAGTTAATTAACACTATCTGTGGCCAAACCTCCCCCGAAGCCTGATCTCGTCGGAAGCTAAGTGGGATGGGAGACCGCTGGGAATACCAGGTGCCACAGTGGGACAGCAGCGGTAAGACTGTTGCTGTGTCCTTAGGCAAGACAAGTGGTGTGTGAGTGAACGTTGGTGATGGTTGGAGGTGTCGATGGCACAGATTGGCAGCATCACTTCCACCAGTCTGTTCCAGGGCAGCTGTGGCTACAATAGTAGATTACGGCCCCTGAACACGGGGTGAATGAACGTGTGCCCATGACATATACGTACACTAGAGATCGATCGAGGTTTTTCATGGCCGATGCCGATCATTTAAAATACAGAGCAACAGATGGTCGATAAGCTCTGCTGATATTTTTGGGCTAATTCGCCTTATTCTGGAAGTTGCCGTGGGCGCCGCCATCGTCATCCGGGTTGTATTATTTTGTATGGTGCTGCTTATCTTGACAGCAAACAAGTTCTATAGGGTTTACAGAGCTGTTTTAAAGCTTCCCAGAGTTGACTTGTTGTTGCACATAAACATTGAACATTTGACACAAACCAACCTACCTTCTATAATATTTTAGCGCCAAAACTTTTCCCAAATTCTCCATTGAAAGGGATTTCCACTTAACCGGAACTGCTACTACAAAGAAAGCGCGGTTTAGTTGCATTTATGGAAAAAGTGCTCGGGGCCGAATAAGGTCAATATGTAGGGCGATTTTGATCATTTCCCCAAAAATACATGATTTGAAATGAATACTTACATAAATATTGTCTATACTTTTTACTGCTCTGCATAATTTAACTATAATAAGGAAAAATAATCGGTATATCACTAATATACACCTGAACATGCCTAATCATTATAACAGCTCCATCGCGCCAAATCAAAGCCTCTGAAGAGATCAGTGGAACAATGCTATCACAGGCCACTTTCTTTTTGTTCACGCTGAAATATTAACAGTGATTACACAACAGAATCCTCCTTTATATCTTCTTAATGAATGTTTTTGTAGCTGAGGAGTAAGCGGATTCGGCCTGTCTCCTGTCTCCTGCTTGTCTCAGCCTTATTCTGTCTATCGCAGGAGTAAAAGAGGAGGGAAA
>KN484821.1:40779-53423 GCA_000787095.1 Periophthalmodon schlosseri
GGAACAGTCTTCCTGAAGATGTGAGACAGGCCTCTACTTTGACAATGTTTAAATCCAGGCTCAAAACAGTTCTGTTTAGCTGTGCATATGACTGAAAGGTTTTTATTCTGTAATCTTCTGATGATTATTTATGTTTTGATTTGTTTGTATTATGATTTTAATATGTTTCTTACTCTGTAAAGCACTTTGCATTACTTTGAGTACCAATTGTGCTATACTTAAATAAACTTGCTTTGCCTATTTCTGTTTCTTACAGCATGCAGTTGAATGCCTCTCCTAGTCAGCGCCTAATTTTGCTTATCTCCAGAACAACAATATGATACATACTCCTCCCCTAACTCAATCTCGAGGCAAATTCTCGTATTTTCCCAGCCCCCCTGTCCAGTGTAGTCCAGATTTGCTTTTCCGTATGGTACTCACATGTGTCTGTCTTGAGCAAACTGTTGGTGCTCCTGAAGTACTGCGGATTCTCGATCACTGGGATCTTGGTCATTCCGATGATGACGGCGTCCGGACCCATCTCGGAGGAGGAGGGCGTGTTACTGCCGTTGGACACATGGTGGAGCGGTGAGGCTGAGTCGTCATCATTACTGATCACTGAAGAAGGCCCTGGAATACAACACAGGACACTGGTTAGAGTTATGGACAAAGTTCATTGGTTTAAGATCTGAATGAAAACAATCGGGCAACTTTAAGTGAGTCTGAAGAAAGGCCAGGTGAGGGGAGGGGCCAGGTGAGGGGATGGGCCAGGTTTGGGGAGGGAGAACAGGTTTCACATCCATATACTACTAACGCAAAATATCAAATAAACATACAGATGGTAGCTTTGAAAACAACATGGGAGATAAGGTAAATAAAGGATTTTGAAGAAATTGCGAAACAATGTGTGGGGATAGGCGCAAACAGATTTAAAATCTCCTTTATTATTACTATCATAATAATGTTGACATCTATTTAGGTCATGCTTTAACATTGGACACCCTATGGACGTGTCACAATACAGGAGCCACAGGATTACAGAATCAGAATGACTTGTATTTATTCCCAAGGAGAAATTATGTTTATTACAGATATGCAGCCGACCAGCAGAACAACAGAGTGGATCCGTTAAAATACCTAAAATACCTCAAATCTCCTTTATTATTACTATCATAATAATGTTGACATCTATTTAGGTCATGCTTTAACATTGGACACCCTATGGACGTGTCTTTGGTCTATTTAGTATGTGGTTTTAACTATTTTTTAACTCACTTTGGTGAATAGATTTCTCTGTATCACTATGAGATTCCTTGGAATGAAAGGTGTGTTATAAATAATGTATTATTATTATTATCATTATTATAAAGGAGACAAACCATACCATTATTTCCTGGTCCTGACCCCTGCATTTGTATATACAGTTGAAACCAGAAGTTTACATACACTATATATGAAGACACATACACTTGTTTTTCTCACTGTCTGACATGAAATCAGACAAAACTTTTCCTGTTTTAGTTCAGTTAGGATTGCCAAAATTATTTCGATTTGCTAAATGCCAGAATAATGAAAGAAGGTTTTTTTTTTAGACAACATTTCATTATTTTCTTCTTCATTTCATTTTCTTCTTTACATACAGTAAGATTACTATGCATCATTATCCACAGTGAAACGAGTACAGTACTGACATGGGCTGAAAGGCCACTCTGCAGGAAGAAGCCATTACTCCAATAAAAACATAAAAGAGCCAGATTACAGTTTGCAAATGCACACAGGGACAAAGGCCTTAATTTTTGGAGACATGTCCCGTGGTCTGATGAAACTAAAATTGAACTGTTTGGCCATAATGAGCATCATTATGTTTGGGAGGAAAAAGGGGGAAGCTTGCAAGGCTGAGAACACCATCCCAACTGTGAAATACGGGGGTGGCAGCACCATGTTGCGGGCTTGTTTTGCTGCAGGAGGGACTGGTGCACTTCACAAAATAGATGGCATCATGAGGAAAGAACATTACATGGAAATATTGAAGCAACATCTCAAGACATCAGCCAAGAAGTTAAATCTTGGGCGTAAATGTGTCTTCCAAATGGACAATGACCCAAAGCATACTGCTAAACTGGTTACAAAGTGGCTTAAGGATAACAAAGTTAGTGTTTTGGGGTGGTCATCACAAAGCCCTGACCTCAATCCTGTTGAAAATTTATGGGCAGACCTGAAAAGGCATGTGCGAGCAAGGCGGCCTACAAACTTGGCTCAGTTACACCAGTTCTGTCAGGAGGAATGGGCCAAAATTCCTGCCAACTATTGTGAGAAGCTTGTGGAAGGATATCCAAAACATTTGACCCAAGTCATACAGTTTATAGTACTAAATACTAATGAATTGTAAGTAAACTTCTGACTTTGAAGAAAGTAATGAAAAATTATAATGAAAATCTCAGTCTTCTCTCATTATTCTGGCATTTAGCAAATAGAAATAATTTTGGTAATCCTAATTAACCTAAAACAGGAAAAGTTTAGTCTGTTTTCATGATAGAAATAGTTTGGTAATCCTAATTAACCTAAAACAGGAAAAGTTTAGTCTGTTTTCATGTCAGACAGTGAGAAAAAAAGTGTATGTGTCTTTTTATATAGTGTATGTAAACTTCTGGTTTCAACCTCTTTGTTATCCTATCTGCTCTTGCGCTCTGTGCAGTTAGCAGGTACCAGGGGTCTTCGCACGCCGCTCTTTAAACCTACGAGCCGCGTGCACTTTAAGCCTGCACACATGAGAGCCATTGAGACGGCGACATTAAAATTCAAGAGCATGCACTGCTTCTTCAGAGAGGGTCATTCATTCAGGTTTGAAAAAATACATATAATGAAGAAAGTGCAAAATGGCTCCTTAGCTGGAAAAAAAAACAAAAAACATGCTATTTATTCCAGACTGCATTTAATGAGACCAAACATAAAAGTGGATTTGAAGGAAGTTGCAGTGAAAGCAAAAACGCCTTCAAAAACACCCTTATAGAAAAGACTGCAACTGTGAAAGATTTTTGAGGACTTAAGGGGCCTATAACAGATTTCTTTCCCCATGTAGTTGAGCATTTGTCTTGCCAAAGTACAGATATATTACATAATCAGCTCTTGAGATCAAAATAAGTCCAATGCATGCTGTCCGTGTATAATTCTAAAGTATTTGATTGTCCAGGAATCAGGATGTGCACTGTTAGCATGCTAGTTGTTGTTAGCATTACCGTGACAGCAAAACTCCACTCTGGTCTCTGAGAGTGGTGAAAGAAGCTTATAAACTCATCATGGTGAATAATTAGGATGCTCGGAATAACTTGTATCCACTCACAGTAACAGTATACATTTTTCATTGTATCTCATAAAGATAACACCTGTAACTGAATAAACACGAGATAGATAAGTTTAATGCCATACTGTGTAACATTACAGGCAATAACACCCCCCGCCCCCGACCTTCACCAGCTTTAAATGGTGACATAGATGACGTTAATGAATTCAAACAAGGATTTCCTGTGAAACGTTTTCATTCTATAAATACACAATGGGTCTTGTATATTATAGACATATTCCCAGACCACATAATACTTTGTAAATATTGGACTTGGCTCCCGGTTTAAGACAACACACATTTCTCTCTTTCTCTCTCCTACCCCTGCTCTTGCCCTCCTCCTCCCCTCCATCCCTCTCTCTCTTTTTTGTCTCTTTCCTTTAGATCTTTTTCTTCCTCTATACTCTCCAACCGACCCCTCTTCTCTCTCGCTCCAGCTCCTTCCCCGTGTCTTTATTCGTCTCTCCTCCCATCTCTTCCCTTTCTTTTCCTCTATATTTGCTCCTCTCTCTCCCATTCTCGTTCCCTCCTTCTTACCACTCCTCTCTCACCCTCTCTCTCTCCCTCCCTCCTCCTCTTCATCACTGATTTCCCTGCTGCCCTCTCTGTTCTGCACACACACACTCCCGATGTGCTCCACTGTCCCGTATTACAACACAACTCCACACAGTTCATTTTCAAAGCTCCCGAAGCCGTTGAAAGAAACGAAAAACGCTTTGGAATGGTTTGTTTTTCCAACCGCAATGGTGTGTACGATCCTGTCCTTCAATAAAAGAAAGGGTATTTCACTTCTACGGGGCGTTAACTGCTAACACATAACATATTTAGATCACCATGGTTACATTTTATTGTTTTGAAAATGCTACATTTGCGAAAACAATAACATTAACATTGGTTTTTGGAGCTCTGAACCCCCCTGCCTTTTCTCTCCACACTAACTCACTCCCCCTTCAGAGCGCTATCACATTACAATCATCACGCATCCCACTAATGAAACTACTGCACATCACATCAGGTTTGTGAAGTTGCTGTGTTCAGTTTTTGTATCATGTTTTTTGTATATTATGGAGAATTGTCGTGTGGGAGCATGGGTGACGTAGGCTTGTGGGCGGAGCATTGCATAGAATCTTCAGGCTAACCGTAAAGACAGGAGGGAGAGATCGCTAACTTACTCAAACATGCATGGATGACATCTAAAGCCTCTTCAGGCGTGTTTTTGATGAGGGAAAAACATTATAACATGGTAGAAATCTAACAAAACAATCGATTTTGCATAATACCCCCTCTTTAACTGCATACATGGTTTAAAATACCAGAGTTCAGTTCGGAAGTTTCTCAGTTCTGCGCACAGTTCCTCTTATAAAAGGAGTCACCTTTTCAAATGTGACTGTGAACCTTTTGTGCATGTTTGCTTCAGAAATAGTGAGAGTGTGAAAATCAGGACAATAAAAGCGCTTCGGAAAATGGAATATAATCACGTTGTGTTCGGAAAGTGCGGAAATTCACAGTAATAGGTCGATTTCAAGTTCTAATCTCTATGGGAAATTCACTGTTTTTGGAAGAAATATCCGAAGTAATGATCCACAAACCTTACTATTTGTTTGGGATCGGCTCCGTAAACTTGGCATATTAATCTTTCAACTGACAACAATCACATCTTTGGGGTTGAAAAGCGGCACCACTTTCTGAAGCTATTGTGACACGAAATTAAAGATAGTGTAATTGTTTAAATATACTGCCGTACTGTGGAACATTCCAATAACATCTCCATGGCGACAAGCAGGTAGCAGACTCTCCAACAGAATATGGATTTTAAAGGCATTGTACTTGATTTTTACTATCTTAAAAATGTGATAAATAGAACTTATTCATTTTAAATAATTTGCAGTGGTCCAAAGTTATTCCTCACTGACCTTATGCATTCAGAGCATCCTAATTATTCACCACGATGAGTTTATAAGCGCTTTCACAGCTTTCAAAGGCCATAGCTTTGTTGTCACGGTAATGTTGTCATAGCTACTAGCATGCTAACAGCGCACCAGAATTACTTCCTGGTTCACTGACATTAAAACGCTTTAGAATTAGATGCAGACAGTACACAGCGACCACATTTTGACCCTAGTCAAAAAAGTTCCTTTTACATTATATCTGTACTGGGGTAAATTTAAGTACTTTTGATTATTCGTTCAATAGATACAATTTTTTGCAATGAACCAATGAGTGGGCACCCGATCGCAGTACATAGCTTCAGCCGGTGTTAGCTGTCTGTCAGTGCGGCTGCGTTGTGGAAGGGGAGGGGCCGGAGGCATTGACACAGAAAGGTCAAAGGTCAGATCGTTATAAATCCCGTTAAGAGCGGGGCCCATCAGGAGCCTGTCTGCAGCTGTTACACTGGCTTTGTATGTGATTGTATGGGGATGTGTGGGGCTGTGGTTTGGATGGTTCTTATATTAACTGCTTTAACAGACCACTATTAGGTACTGGCTGGAGAAATGAAATTGTAACTTGGAATTTATTTAAACTTTGTGGTTTGGTTAGAGGAAGAATTAGAGAAACTCTATCCGATACCATTAGGCTAAGCCACAATATGTAGCATTTGTGTCAAAAATAGACAAAAATAAAAACTTGTTTTCTTCATTTTGGGTGTTTTTATTGCTCTTAATAACAGAAAAAAATGTGTTCTTACGGTGAGCGGGCTTGCATCTCCACAAACCTGACGGGCCCACTCAAGCTTGTTTCCATGGAAATGTTGCTCCCATGGCTATAATATTCCACAGTATGTCATAAAACTGTTTCCATCACGGTTGAACGATTTGGGAAAAATATCTAACTGCGATTTTTCTGACAAGCGTAACGATCAGAGTTGAGATTTGATCAAAGTTCAAAAGAATTGACAAAAAGTAGTACAGATCTAAACTACAGGGTTAGCAGTTTTTATGCAGAATTTTTGCTGTTTCTGGAGAAAATTTTGGTACTTCAAAAACCGCAGACCAGATTATTCGATCATTTCGTCCATTCAAATTGCGATTTCAATTTGATTGCGATTAATCTGCAGCCTAAATCTCCATGGAGAATGTTCCCGAAGTATGATTTTAACTTTCTATTTCCATGGAATTGTGCAAGTGAAAAGCCACCTCCAGAAAGCTCCACACTGTACCTTTAAAATAGGACTTGTGTAACTGTGAACACCCCGATCTCAGCCGTTATCTGGCCAGCGCAGGTGGCTTTAACAGACCTGATAACTCACTGAACACGTCTTTAGCCCTTGATCCCGTGTTATCGAATGCCCCTCACCCCTATATGCGCTTTAAACACCAGCCTCATGTCTATTAACACTGAGGGGTCGTGACCTGGAAGCACTTACACCTTCACCTCCGCCCTGCTCTTCTTATACCTCCTGTGACCCCACACTGCCCTTGCGTTTTTTTTTTAAGAGAGCCTCCCGGTGGACTGCCCAACCCACATCGCCTTCACATCAACACTGCCTTTGAGTGTGGACTGGGTCGCAAAGTGTAGTTTACAATACAAAGGAAATAATTTACAAAGAAAATAATGCAATTTACAGATGGATAATTATGAGCTAGAGTTTGATCGTCCAATCAGATTCGTCTTTTTCACCCATCATTATAAACAAAACCTAGGACTTAACCACGACTAGAACAGGACCAGATCAAGCCAGGAAAGACACGAGCGGAGCCTTAGTTTTACATTTGAGAAGAAAGGAAAAACGATTGTGTTATTGTAAAAATGATTATCCTTCTAAACCGCAGAGACAACAATGGCGTGTTTTCAATGATACCCAGATGCATTGTGGGAACGCTTGTGTAAGATTCATGAGGTTACATCGGACAGCTGACCCCATGTGCCTGGTACTGTTACATTTCTCTCGCTCTCTCTTTTATGTTTTGTGTTATTCTTCACTTGTTCTTTAGCCCAACGCTGTGAACTTGCTTAAGGACGAACGAAACCTGAGCAGGCTTTTTATAGAACGCCGCGAGAATACATTTGATTCTATTTAAGTTAACTGATTTTTTCCATGTATTTGAGCAAAATGTGTCTTGCCCCAGCACAGATACATATTCAGAAAACATTTTATTGCTAGGATGCTATTTGTTGTTGTTAGCTTTAGCGTCACAGCAAAACTCCGCTCTAGTCTCTCTGAAAGTTCGGGAAAGCTCTTATAAACTCATCACTGTGAATAATTAGCATGTTCTGAATGCATAAGGTAAGTGAGGAATAACTTTGGACCACTGCAAACGATTTAGAATGAACTAGTTCTGTTTTTTCACGTTTTTAAGACAAGCCAGGACATTTTGCGCAAGTTAGACATATTTTGAAGTTTTGAAGTAGACACATTTTGAAGTAAAAAAATAATTCCAGTACCAAGAGCAAAGGCAAAAACTTTATAAGCCATGACCAAGGATGCCATCAAATAAGTAAGGAGCAATGCAAGTATATGTAAGTGACAGAATGGTATGTTTCAGTACAAGACAACTTTTAAATCCTATTGTGAATGTGAAATGTCAATCCAATAATTGTATTTAAAGCTACAGTATGTAACTTTCTGGAGGCGGCACGTCACCTGCATGATTCCACGTGGTCTGCAGTCCCTGCTACTACCTGGCTATAGCTAGGCTTCAGTGCGTTCAATGAGCTGATCCGCGTTTTTAACTCTGAAACCCTGGCCTCCGAAACTGCCACTACACTACGCTTCACGCAACTGTCCCTGTCGTCAGGAAAGTAGCCAGGTTTCTGACTCAACATATGACAACCTGAGCAGGATAGAGCGAAGGCTAGGCTAGCTCAGGCTAAAGCTAATGAGAAGGGCTTTAATCTACGAAATACTAAGCAATTGGGAGCTGGATAGACTCCGGGGGTTTAAGCGAGTAACTAGGTTCCAATTGTGCGTAAAGGAGTTAGAAAAGTATTTGATGAATTTGCGGATTAACGTAACAGAAGAGACAGCTAACGACACAACTCGCAAACAGAACACACTCAACGGGAAGTGACCTGACAGCAGCACAACAAAATGATCCCAAGGCCAAATAAGGTTAGGTTTGTGGAGATGCAAGCCCGCTCAGAATAATGACACATGTTTTTCAGTGCAATAAACACAACCAAATAGTCTCCGTGGGGTTCAAAAAGCACTACAAACATGTTCTGAAATGCATGTGAATCTTGTATTAATTTCGCAGTTCATATTTCAGTCTTTAATCATATTCAGCGTAACCCAAATCCCAAATCTAACCACAATCGCAGGACTTGTCAGAAAATGTGCAGTTAGATTTTTTTTTTTTTTTTTTACTTCATGGGCAGAACTCGAGGTGGTATTTCTGGATATTCACTTTGGTTCTACGTCAGCAGTTTTCATGGAGGAGAAAAGCAGATCGTCAGTTTTTCCAGATGAGAGGGAACGCTGCACTGGGAATCACATCAGGAGCAGTGGGATAAGGAAGCAGATTCATTTCAGGTATGTGAGGGGTTAATTAGCAGACTTCTTTGTCCATTGTTTTATATCTTTCTATTGGGTAAAGTTCAAATGAAGTAACTAAACCAGGACAGGAACCACAACCCGAACCAGGACTAAACCAGGACTAAATCAGGACTAAACCAGGACTAAACTAGGACAAAACCAGGACTAAACCAGGACTAAACCAGGGCTAAACCAGGACTAAATCAGCACTAAACTAGGACTAAACCAGGACTAAACCAGGACAAAACCAGGACTAAACCAGGACTAAATCAGTTCTACAGTTTGACATAACCAGGACTACACTAGGACTAAACTAAACCATTTCTAGACCTGTACAAAAGCAGGCCAGGTTTAAACTTATACTCATTTGGTCCTGCCTTGGTCCTTGTTTAGTCCAAAAGTTTAACATTTTTGAAGTCCGGGTTTAGCCTAGGTTTAGTTTCGGGTTTAGTCCCAGTGAAGTCCTAATTAAGTGTCTATGCATCAAAACCATAACATGATTTGCTATTAAAGCTCCACTGTGTAACTTTTCTGATGGGGGATATCTGCCACCTTTTTGCCTCCATGGAGACGGTATTACTTTACCTGGAATGTTCCAGAGTAAATATAAAATGTATCTATTTCTTGCATTTATTTAATTACAGGTGTTTGTATTGCTAATACATACCAGAAAAGTTACACAGTGGACCTTTAATAACCTACCAAACCTACTTTTGTAATGGTCCTAGTGTAGTCCCGGTTATGTCAAACTGTAGACCTGATTTAGTCCTGGTTTAGTCCTGGTTTAGTCCTGGTTTAGTCCTGGTTTAGTCCTGGTTTAGTCCTGGTTTGGGTTGTGGGTCAGGTTAATAAATTTCCTCTGCCAAAGTCCTGGTTTAGTTATTTTAGTTTTGGTCTAGTTGTTTGGTATATTTTAGTTCATATACCTGGAGTGTTGGTTCAAATCCTAGTTCAGTCCTGGTCCAATCCGGGTCATATCATGGATTAGTTCTGCCTGGTCATGTTTTCAGGAGTTAGTCCTGGTTGAGTTTTGGTTTAGTCCAGGTTTACTCTTAATTCAGTGCAGTCCTGGGTTAGTTATTTTAGTCTTGGGTTTAGTTATATTTTAGTTCATATACCTGGAGTTTTGGTTCAAGTCCTGGATCAGTCCTGGTTTAATCTTGGTCAAATCCTGAGTTTGGCCTGGTTGAGTTCTGGTTTAGTCCAGGTTTATTCCTATTTCAGACCTAGTGCAGTCCTGGGTTAGTTATTTTAGTTGTGAGTTTTATTTTTGTTCATATACCTGGAGTGTTGGTTTAAATTCTGTTTTAATCTTGGTCAAATCCTGGTCCTATAGATAAATCTGCATAGTTGTGTTTCTCTGAGTTAGTCCTGGTTGATTCCTGGTTGAGTTCTGTTTTAGTCCAGGGTTTACTTCTAATTCAGATCTACTACAGTCCTAGTTTAGTTCAGTTTTTGTCTTGATTTCGGTGTCACCTTTTCCTTAAACTTATAAAAACACAGTTAACCGGACCACTGAGTCGTCTGTGGAGCGTGGCTGCTGCTCAACTGCCATGAGCACATTTAAGAGGGATTTAAGGACATCCGCACCTGTCAATCATCCTGCAAAGATACTGCCAAAAACAGCAGCAAGCTAACAGACGCTAAAGGTTAACACGGGTTAATGGGCTAACAGATTATAGCAGTGAAAGATTGGGGTTATCAGCAGCAGTAGCGGAGGTCAGGGGTCATAGGGGCTTTGGGGACAGAGAAATAAGGCAAAAAGGGAACTGCAGATAAGAAGACTTCCTCTTATCTGTTTTATAGCTACAGAATTCTTTCTCTAGACCGGGATTTGATCATAAAACAAGCAAGTAAAAACGCATGAAAATAAACCTGCAGTCGTGTTTTGTTTTAATCACACATGTTCCTGTATATTAATTCAATCTCAAAACACTGTTACACCTGATGATGTCATGAAGTGGTGCTCTCCCTTTCCACAAAGCTTTCCTCTGTGATTTCAAAATCCATTTCACCTGATCATTTCAAGAATAACAGTGTTCCCTCATCACTTATTGTATTTTGATTGCTTCATGCATGTTTGAGTAAACCTGTATTGTCCAGTATTTGAAACTTGAGTGTTCAGAAAATGTCTGTTTGTGCCTACCACCTATCCCCGCCTACTTTTCTGTTATTATTCAAGAAATCAGACTCCTGGTCATACATGTACGGTTCAGTAATTTTTCATGTAGCCATTTTTCAACTAAAAAGCATAACATGTCTACTTTACTACTAGTACTACTATTACTACTACTATTACTGTTACTACTATGACCTAAAATACCAATACTTCTACAGATACTACTACTGCAGCCACTAAAAATACTACTATTATTACAACTACAACTGCTACTACTACTACTGCTACTAATATGACCTCAAATACCAATACTACTACAGAGAAGAGAAAGATACTACTTCTACTACAAATACTACTATTATTACAAATACCACCACTACTATTACTGCTACTACTGCTGCTGCTACTACTACTACTACTACTACTACTACTACTACTACTACTACTACTACTACAGTACTACAGCATCTTATAAGACATTAAAGGCACTCTAAATGGTAAATGGTCACATTTTTATATAGTGCATTTCCACCTTCAAGCCACTCAAAGCACTTTACATCAATGAACCACTCACCCATTCACACACACACTCAAACACCGGTGTACGCACACACTGGGGGCGAGCTGGGTTAAGTGTCTTGCCCAAGAACACAACGACAGCATTCATCTGTTGGAGCTGGAATCGCACCGCCAACCAGTGGGTCAGTGAATCTGAACGCTCAACCAATGATGCTTATGACGAGAGCGGGATTCAAACCACCGTCTCAGGTCTCAGAGCTGTAAAAGCCACACTCTCATTGGTTTAGCTGCAGGCCACAGTCACTGCTGCTGCTGCTGTTGACCTGTGTGACCTGCCCCATGTGTCAGTCTGACCACCACACACACATGTACAGGTCTACATGAACAAGGGAGGGAGGGACAGAGAGGGGGGAGAGGCAGAGAGAGAGGGAGAGAGGAAGAGGGAGAGAGAGAGGAGAGCGAGAGGGAGAGGGAGAGGAAGAGGGGAGTACAGAGAGCGGGAGAGACGGAGAGCATGGAGAGAGATAGAAGAGAAGGAGAGAGGGAGAGAGAGGCAGAGTGAGAGAGAGGGAAAGGGGAGTATAGAGAGGGGGAGAGACAAAGAGAGAGAGGGAGAGAGATGGAAGAGAGGGAGAGAGCAAGGGAGAGAGGGGGAGAGAAAGAGAGGGACGGGGGGGAGAGAGAGGGAGAAACAGAATTATAACGCAATTTAAGCAGAGGGAGGGAGAGGGGGAGGAGGGAGACAGAAACAGAGAAAGAGAGGGAAGAGGGTGAGAGAGAGGGGAGGGGGGTATAGAGAATGGGAGGGGATTACAGAGAATGGGAGAAACAGAGAGAATGGCAGAGAATGGAGAGAAATAGAAGAAAGGAGAGAGTGAGGGACAGAGAGGGGGAGAGAAAGAGAGAGGGAGAGAGAGGGGAGAGAGAGAGAGAGAGAGGGAGAGGGGAGTATAGAGAGGGGGAGAGACAAAGAGAGAGAGGGAGAGAGAGAAAGAGAGGAAGGAGAGAGATGGAAAATAGGGAGTGGGAGGGAGAGAGGGGGGAGAGAAAGAGACAGAGGGAAGGAGGGAGAGAGAGGGGTGGAGGGGGTATAGAGAGGGGAGAAACAGAGAGAAAAGGAAAGCAAAAGAGAGGAGGGAGAGAGATGGAAGAGAGGGAGTGGGAGGGAGTGGGAGCCAGAGAGATGGAAGAGAGGGAGTGGGAGGGAGTGGGAG
>JACM01060253.1:0-27127 GCA_000787095.1 Periophthalmodon schlosseri
TTTATCTGGTTGACAGTCTCAGTTTATTGATATATGCTTTATGTGTTGTGTCCTGTATTATATTCTATAGTTAGTTACTGTGAATGAAATCTAGTCTCATGATGAGATTAGAAAACCATTAAATTCTGTTATATTATTTTATACATAATGTCTCAACTTTTTTTACTGTGTTGTATAATGTGATCGAGTTGCATGGTTGATGTTTCAAGCATTGCGCTCTGCATTATTGGTTTTCACTTTACATAAATACGCTATAGGATCGATCTTGTGTCTCACCTGTGTCTTCATCAATAGTGAAAGTGCCGAGCCCGCTGCCTCCTCTGACAGAGTACCTCAGCTGCCCGTCGCGCCCGCGGTCTTCGTCCTGAGCACTGACTGTCAGGACATTGGTGCCCATGCGACTGTTCTCCTTCACCGAGCCCCTCACAGCAAACTCAGGGAAATAGGGTGCATACAGATTCTCATTCACGTCCACCACCTAAACACAGGAGATGCAGTTAAACATCATTTGACAGAGTACATATTGGCTCAGTGGCATAAGAATTATGCCCATTCAGAGTCCATGTCCAACTCATAATAAATTCTAATCTGTCCAAATGCAGTTTACACGGGAATAGTGAAGTAGGTGAATATCAATTAGATATCATACAGTAATATATTATTGGGCAGTCTCAGAGTGTTTGGGGTATATTGCTTTGTGTTGTGAAACAAATATACAATACAAAATATAGTAAATATACAAATATACAAAATCTAACCATTCAAATGATTGTCTAAGATAAAGTGAAAGTAGCACTAAGACATAAGTAGCATGATAATTGATCCTGTTACAGAAATCAGTCACTGCATTTTAGTTCATACCAATATAAATGGGTTATGAAATATATTAAGAGATATTATATTAATGTAATATTAAATTGCAAAACTATACTTTTATTAATAATTGTATTTTATGTAATTATTTTATTTTATGAAACAACTTATATGTTTCCTTTGTCACTTCTTCAATTTTGCAGCCATTAACACAGTATTTAGTGCAGCACATTTGAATCAATAAACAAGGCACAGCTACAGACTACAGTAGTGGTTGTTAATTGATGAAACTGCTCATTAGAAAACAGTGCGTGTGTGTTACTCACCTCCACCTCCACAAATGTCTGTGCACTCAGACTGGGTTCTCCCCGGTCTTCAGCCAAAACACTCAAGTTGTAAAACTGCTGTTTTTCAAAATCCAGCTCCATACTTATCCTCAAAGCTCCACTTACAGGATCGATCTGAACAAAACATTGCAAGCCCATGCATTAGAAACAGCTAATAAAAGCTGTTAAGTGCCTCTCTATACAATTCTAATAAAACACTGTGAAAAGTAAGACTAGACTGCAAATTTAAAATCCTTAGCTCAACAAAGTGGCTGTGGGTAATACTGAAAGGCCACATAGAAGTCAAAGAAAATCAAACCCACAACCTTCTTGCAGTGTGGCACGAAGTCCAACCTCTTAAAAGAAGTTTGACAAATACGAGTAGGTGGTGTACCCTCCAGAAAAGTTATATACCACACCTTTAATTTTGTTATATTGGCAACCCCTGCTTAAAAAGGTTATTCCAGGACACTTTCTTTATCTCTTAATCTCTTTGCAGGGGTCCAAAGTATAAACAGACTTAGAAATACATACCTCAAAAGTGCCACCAAAGTCGTTAATCAGAGAGTACCAGACTTGCCCACCAGGTCCTACATCTGGGTCTTGGGCTTGGACCCAGCTAATGACAGCTCCAGGGGGGAGATCCTCCAGCACTTTGGCACTATAACTTCTGGGTATAAAAGCCGGGGCGCAATCATTAACATCCTCCACTATAATACTTAATGTAGTCACAGATGACCTTCGGGTGCCTCGTTCTGCCTTGTCCCGTACTTCAATTTTCAGCATGAAAATGGGGAAGCTCTCTCTATCCAAGTTACTAGCCACAAACACACTCCCAGTTTCGCTGTCTATCCCAAATTGAGGGACACTGGTCAGCATAATGTAAGCCAGCTGTCCATTTTGACCCATATCTCTGTCAAACGCCATGATAGTGATGACTTCCAATCCAATAACAGCATTTTCCGACACAATAGCAGAGTAGCCGTCTTGTAAGAACATGGGGTCATTGTCATTTGCATCCTCTATGATCACTGTCAGTAAGCGCCAACTTGACATTTGTGGATCGCCCCGGTCGTAGATGGTGATGTTGAGGAAGTAACGGTCTGTTCTTTCACGATCAAGTGGTAGTAACACACTCATGAGTCCACTCTCCATATCTATTTTAAAGCAGTTTTCTTTATTCCCGTCAGATATTGAAAAGAGCACACAGCCATTGAAGCCTGTGTCACTATCTCGTGCTCTCACTTGGAATACACTAGCATCAACAGGTAGATCCTCACGCACTAAAATACTTGTTGGTAAGGCTTCGAATTGCGGCGCTTGCGTGTTTGCGGAGTAAAGGTCGGCTGTGTACCTTTCAGAATAACTCGGCTTTGCCATAGCTGAGGCTTTGGAGAGCATTTTCTCAGCAAGCATCTGCGCCACCCTGGTCTCCCTACAATTAAAGCCCCCAGGTGGCATTCTACCCCTCACCACAGACACGTTGAGAAATGTAGGCTCTGATATCAATTCACCATCTGTTGCGACTATTTTCAGGTTGAATACACCATTTTTTATATTATTAAGTAGGGCTAATGGTCTTTTCAATGACAGAGTGCCAGAAACAGGGTGTAGAGTAAAGTAGTCTAACTCATTGCCAGACACTATTTGGTACCTTACTAATCCCAGCTCGTCCATGTCAACAGCAGACATAGTGACGATAGTTTGGTTGACAGGGAATTCACGACTTATCATGCCTCTACAAGACACTTTCTCAAATAGAGGAGGGTTGTCGTTTATGTTAATCAAACGGATTGTGACATTAACCTCACTTTCTTTTCGGTATGGAGTTCCCCAGTCTGAGCCCCGCACTGCAAAAGTATAGACATCTTCTGCAGATTCAAAATCTAATTCCTTAGTGACTCTCACCTCCCCTGTGCCCTGGTCTATGCTGAATGGCAAGTCCTGATCATTACTGATTGTGTGGGTAATGTATCCATTCTCCCCTTTATCAGAATCTGTGGCTGATACAGCAATAACCACTGTGCCCACAGGTGTGCTCTCATTCACAGCAACATCATATGCCGACCTGCTGAAGACTGGGCTGTTATCATTTGCATCCTCTATGATTACTCTGACTCGTGCACGTTGCTGGCTGATAATATCAGCTACCTCCATCTCCATGAAATCCTGTGATATGCCTGTCAGTTGCCTTGTGGTCATAATAACTCCAGTCAAAGGGTTTATATCAAAGAACATTGGATCAGAAAGCCTGGTGAAGCTGTAATTGACACTCAAAGGAGCTGGGGAGAGTTTCACCACCTCCACAAAAGTGCTTGGGGGAGCGATTTCACTCAGTTTGACTATATAAACATCTCGTTCAAAATTTACTGTTACTGGAAGTGGCTTTGTAACCAGCAACTGAACAATTTGATTTTCAGAAAACTTGGGAGGGACACCCCGGTCTTTAGCTTGGACTGTCAAATTGAGACCAAAGGCAAATTTGTCCCAATCAATCATGTCTAAAGCTTTGATTTTGTACTCATTCCCAGTTGAGGAGCGTTCGACTATGAACTGTTCAAAGGGATCTCCATCAGTGATAGACACCCATTCTATATCCCCAGAAACCCCTTCATCTTTATCGTCCACAGTTATTACAGCATAGACGGGATCCATGTCGTCCCACGAAGGCTCAAGTGTAACAGCACTTAGAATAGGTACAAATTCATTCACACGCTGCACACTTAGTGTTAGTTTAGCCATGCTGCTAATCCCACTACTCCCATACAACTTCATCCCCCTGTCCATGACTTGCACCTCAATTTCATAGCGATCCTGCTTGTCTATTCTGGGTCGCCTTGTGAGAGTGATGACCCCACTAGTTGGATGAACAGCAAAAAGTTCCACTCTTGTTTTGAAGAAATAGTAAAATTCTCCATTCAAGCCAACATCCGCATCAGTGGCAGTAACTCGGCCAATGCTAGTGCCTAAGGGTGCAGACTCTGCCACAACAAATGAGTAGGAGGTGGGGGAAAAGAGCGGGCGTAGGTCATTAGTGTCCAAAACCTTGATATAAACAGTGGTTAAGGCCTCGAGACCTCCTTGGGCAGATGCTTTTACAGTCAGGGTGTAATTGTCTTGAACTTCTCGGTTCAAAATGGCACCACTTCCGCCATTAGTGCGTATTCGAAGAAAACAAAAGTCTCCTAGTGTAAAATCCTCAGCCTGAAAGATGCCTTCACTGTCCCCGGACTGGATGGTATATTTGATATCCAATGACTGCGGGGGGTTGAGCACAATACCCATCTTAACATCACTCCACATATACGTTCTGGCAGCAGGGTTTTCAAAGATAGAAGAATTGTAAGATGGTTGGGTAAAAAGCAGCAGGGCCTGTCCCGACCTTGGTTCGGGGAGAAACTGAAGATTTACATAGGGCAAAGTTAGATTGAGTAAGAAGAAGATAAAGTGGAAATGAGGGGAGATTCTGGACAGAATAAGCATAATTCCCCAATGATCAGACTTCATGACTTCATTACTATTCCATCACCCGGTTTACCCTGCATTTGGAAAGAACAAAAAAAAAAAACAAGACGCACATTCAGTTGATAAGCTGGGGGAAATAGGCACTCTGCATGCTAAAATTTTGAGAACTGAGGAGTAGAAGTTGCAAACACATTTCAGGGCAACTGCTTATGACTACTGTGATGTGACAGCATACTCAATGGTGTGCTTTAACAGTTTGTATTGAAACAGAGGCTTGAAGACACACAAT
Source organism: Periophthalmodon schlosseri (assembly GCA_000787095.1). Classification (NCBI taxonomy): domain Eukaryota; kingdom Metazoa; phylum Chordata; class Actinopteri; order Gobiiformes; family Gobiidae; genus Periophthalmodon; species Periophthalmodon schlosseri. Next base: position 4,894 of record JACM01060253.1, read on the forward strand.
ACCTAACAAAAAGCATGACAAAACAAGTCTTTAAACAATATCACATCAAAGGTGCACACTTGCACTGCACAGTGCCACTGTTACAGAGGGGATCATGAACAATCACAGGTAATTCTCCAGTGCATTATGATCTTTTATTGTTATTTTATTGTTCTTGCACAAAAAAGTGACTTATTTGCTTCAAATGTATTTTGGACTAGCCTAGGTAGCAGGTTACAGCAAGCAATAATCAAATAGGGGTGTCATTTAGTCTAAGTGTAGGCTATAGCCCAATGTAAATAATTCTCAATGCAGATAAAACACTAATGTATTTGACATTAATCATGTTTTTTATCTGCATTTAATACAGATGAGATTCGTGTATTATCTCCCTCATTAATAGCCTTCCACAACTTTATTTATAGACTAGTTGAACCTTTTAATAAAAATAGCCTTTCTATTTGGAAACTGACCGCTAATAACCTCATTATTGCACTTGATGATGGTCTCACTAAATGAAATGTGATTAGGCATTTTCATCTCTTTAATTTAATATGGATGAGATAAATAGACAACCCCGGTTATCTAGTGATAGTGACACTTCAGAGGAGCCGGTGGAAATGTAGCTCCAATTGAGTACCAATTCATAGACTGATCGTCTATTGCTGGAGTTACTGTCCCGTGGGAGCTTAAATCTCTACATTTCAGCACAGATAACTCGACAGCACACAAGGATAAATACATAGCAATCTTTCGCTTCATTGCATCTGTGATCTGCAAACCTTACCTTGTCTTTAAACGGTCCTTTGGAAAAGTAATGCCTGTCCTTTCCGCTCGCCGGTTGCAAAATAAAAAAGAAGAAACCCAAATGTCATGCATGAAAACATACGCACAAATCCCGCCAGGCTAGTGACACGCTGGGTGCAGCCATCCTCGTAAAACTAAATAGCTATTGCCCCAGTTTTGTGCACCTGATACAACCCAGGGTGCACAAGCATGGGATGTTCTGGCTCCTCGAACTGTAATAAGATAAGCATAAACTGGTGAAAACACTAATAAATATCTATTTTGCACTTATTTAAGTCAGAGACGCGATTTGGTAAAATGGAATTCATCGCTATCGCAAGTTTGGAAGCAGGCAGCATCAGTTTTCGCTTATAAGAGGCTTCTTCGGCGCGCTCTCGCCGGATGGAGGGAGTGTTGCTGAGATCGGCTCGAGTTGGGAGAGCTCCGGAGTTTGCCGAGAGTCCCCGAGTGTTTCCGAAAACACCCGGAAATGAGACAGTCGGTCCTCAGCGGAGCATTTCAGGCAGGCACACTATCGGCTGTGTGTATATCACTCTCTTTTCATTGTTACCACCGTTTTGTGTGGGTTTGTAGCACATTTAACGAGACATCTAAAGCATTTCAACTTCCATTATGTCTGCACTATGTTACAATAAGGGATGTGGACAACGATTTGATCCAGAAAATAACCCCGAAGGTGAGTTACAGCTACAGTTTCAGCTCATGCTATGCTAACCTCATGTGTCTGGAATATTCCATACCATCCAGTACATTCATTCATAGAGAGCATAGGCCACACACACTAACTTGACTGTGTCTAGTAGAATATCAAATGCCACTCCAGTATATCTCATGTAATTGTAATTCATGTGGGCGAGTTGTTTGCTAAAGTGGCTGAATACTGAAGTAGTGATTATAGACTTTGTCACATTGCCGCAAATGGAAATACAGTAGTAGTTACTGGTTAGTGGATGTAAAACCTACTGTGTAACTGAGTTTTAAGGAAAGCTTGTTGAAATCCACAGCCAGACTTATGCCAAAATAACAAATCGATAACAATGCACTTGTTGTCTGCTAGTTTTCAGTTTTATCATGACAGATTATTAACTGAGAAACTATAGATTATATGATTTCTAAAGAAAGATAATAAGATATGGGTTTTTTGTGGCCAGTCTATCTCTTGTGCATCAGAACGTTTTTTGTTAGAGCAATTCTTGTAACTTGCAATTCTTTTTTGTCATTTGGCATCTTTGCATTTTTAATGAGCTGTTTTACTATGGCAATTTATTATCCAACAATAAACATTACAAATTCAAACATACTTTTACTACTGCATTTTCTAACTTAAAAAGGCAGTCTGTTTTAGGTGCAGGATCTGGAATCATCTAGAATATTCCACAAAATGGCATACAATTTAGCAATCTCCATGGAGACAAACTCAGTGTTTTTGACAATAAAAACACCTGTAAATTGAATAAATGAAAGACTGAGAAGTTCATACCATACTGTGGGACATTCTAGGCAAAGCAATAACATTTTCGTAACACAAACATGTAATGGACCCTCCACTAGAAAAATTATATGGTGCACCTTCAATTCATCTCAATATATCTTATGAAAAATATGTATTTCTGACATTTTTCTGTCTCCTCAACAACATAGGAAAAGCTTATAATATAATAATACAGCTTAGTGTTTATGACAATAAACATGAACCACTTTGTAATCTGATCATGATATAAACTTTCTTTGCTGGTGTGTAGGACATAGTACATTGTCAGGGTTGGTTAAAGATGAAAGAATCTGGCCTAACAAAATGAAGCTTTCTGTAAAAAGTGTGTTTGTGTCACCCATGTTTATTTGAAACCCTTTATTTAAAATAATTGAACTTCAAAGTGTTCATGTTTCCCTCACAGCAAAATCCTCAAATGAGTCTCTTATTCACCATCCACATCCTTTAGAAATGTCCTCCTCCTTATTCTTCAAGTATTATAACAAACGCTCAGTCAGGTCTAATTTCCATTTTAATAGGATGCCACTTTCATATCAAATGGAGCATATTATTATCTGGCGTTAGGGATTTCTTGGTGGTATATCACAGACAAGGGTGCAGAGGGGACCTGACTGAGCCACAAAGAATATGGTTGATTTATAGTGTTGTTAAAGTTATTTAAATTTCTGAATTAACATCCATGTTTTGTCTCCAAGGACAGCCTTTGACTGAGACTGACTCAAACATAGAACTTTGTAATTCAGGCCTTTACTGTCAAGTCAATATCTAGGGTTTTGATTTATACAAGTTTAGCAGATGTCCTCAATTTTTTTGTTTGGTTGTGTGGAAAGTTTTGCTTAGTCTGCTTTTGTCTGATATAATAATGCGTAAAATTCATTTATTATTTAAATCTATTTTTCTTTACATAAGATTTTTGGGTTCTCAACAGACGTGTGTGCTACTTGATCTGGTCAGTATTGTTTTTCAGGTAATGAATTTGATTGTGAATGTTTGTCTCAGTCCAGGGATAGTCTTGTCACAGCCCAGCAAGAAGTTAATGAAATATGATTCTGTAACCAGAAAGACCCTAATGTGAATGAATAATTTATCTGCATTGTTTGTTTTACGCCTAAACAAAAACAACTTTTCTACCATAGTCTGCTCACATCAGAGCTTTTAGCTTACTGATGTGGGTAACTTCACTAAACTTATTTTAATCTTAATTAAATCAAATCTGTTTTTTCACAGATGGGTGTACCCATCATCCAGGAGTCCCAGTGTTCCATGATGCATTAAAGGTAAACAACTATAATGCTTAGCAAGCTGGCATCTGCTTTTTTGATTTCCTCTTTAGTCAATATAAACTTTGCCTACTTTCCCAAGGGCTGGTCCTGCTGCAAGAGAAGAACTACTGACTTCTCAGACTTCCTCAGCATTGCTGTAAGTTCACTTTAAATCTACATATTGGTTTGGTGGTTTCCATTGTCCATTGTTTGGAGCAATTTTATTGACCTTGAGACACTGACGTTGTACTTGCAGGGCTGCACAAAGGGGCCCCATAACAAAGAGAAGCCTCCAGAGCCGGTGAAGCCAGATGTGAAGTCATCTGGAGAAAAGAAAGAGGCAGAGGAACTGAAACCAAAGTTTAATGAGTACATCATCTCAGCACCAAAGCCCATAGATGCAATAAATAGACCAAGGTATGGCGCTTTTTAAATGGCCCAGTAGTTTTATAGATGGCAAGTTTAGTTGATGTATGAATGATCAGTGCTGAAAGAGGGTTTTATATTGGGAGTCTACAGTATGGTTGTGGCATAACAGCTGACAGTTGTACAGTATGATAATGACACAAGTTTGGTACCATAAACATACTAAGCTCAATTCAATTATAGCCAAAAATTAAAATAAAATCTTTTAATATGACTTTTTTTTTCTTCTTAGTAGACTGGAAATATTTTCTAACTATCTAATAAAGTAAGGAAAGTGACAGTATATAAAAAAGATGGTTAACCAATGTTAAGCAACATCTGTGAAGTCTGTCGGGGATATAATAATATACAGTAAGTGAAGCAGATGAATCTAATGTTGCTGCTATGATAATGACTGTATCAAGAGGTATTTAATCCATGTATGGAGGTGTGTGAGCTTGAGTGAACCATGCAGACAGAGCTCCCACTTGGATTTACGAAGGCTGTGGGCCGTAACCAAGACATTGTAATGCTCATTGTCCACTTTAGATAATAAAACAATCAATTCAAATACTGTTCATTGAAAGAGAAAAGGGAGATAAAAGTAGACCAAGTTTTCACACAATGCCACTGACAGAACCCATAGACCATACTACTGGTACAATGACAGCTGATGGCCCGTATCTGTCTCCTACAGTCCTGATGAGCCGATGGTGAGATTGCAGCATAAAGTCGCCTCATCTCTAAAAACAGCTCTAGAAAAGTTGAAGCTGTCGGAGAACGCGGCTGAAAAGAAAGGTGGGCATACTTTATTCATGCACTTTCTCCCTTGTTTAATACGTCTGTGCAGCGGGTAACTTTTGTCCTCCTCTCCAACGGCTGCCATACATCTCGAGTAGACGGCAAGGACATTTTGACAGCGGGGTTGGAATGGTTTGCAATGGGGAATATGTCATCACTAGTGTCATTCACATTATGGTTTTGATGAGGAGTTGACGGGACAGGCCCACACGTCAGGCGGCGGCTCTCTGAGATGCTTTCAGAGTTTTAAGTGTCAATTCTTTGACAGCATCTTTCTGTGTCTCTCCAGAGGAAGACGGCGACGAGATCAAGATCGGAACTTCCTGTAAAAATGGAGGCTGCACTAAAGTAGGTCAACATGTCATGGTGTAATACATATTCACACTTGTGTCTCAAGCTGAGGGGCTCTGTGGACTGCATGTTCAAGCCTGGGCCGTGCAAATAGAGTTGATACAGGGCTTCATGGATTGTTTTTTTGGAAATGCATTCAAACTCTTACTCTGCAAAAAATACACACTGAAAAGTTGAGTATGGTTTCATTTTATCTTACTGTTCACTTTGAGTTGGATGATAGTGGCTCATCTTATCACCTACTGGATGTCATTCTGTACAGTCTAAAGTAAGTTGATGAGCTTTGGAAATAATTTAATAGAACCAAAAACATGATCAACAAGTCTCAATATTCTTTTCAGTTGCATCATGATTAGTACATTTGTGAATTTTATTTGTTGAAAGGTTTAAAAATGTAGGTCTAGTTAAAAATGCCGTACTGGAAGAATATGCATTAAATTACATGATGAGTGGATGATGAGTAACATCAACAAGTCCTAAAATTTATCTATTCATGGGTCATGAAAATCGAGCACTGTTGCCATAGCAAATAACAACTGAAAACAAAAGGTACCTTTTGAATGGGCAAAAGTTCTCAAAATATCACCTACAAAGCATTAATAGAGGATACAGTTCCATTTAATGACTATTGCATAAGAGTCTAAGCAGGCCAGTAATATTTGACTTTTATCATTCAAAATTCAAGATCTTGAAGTACCTGCATTGTCTAAAGAGGTCATCAGTAAGTTTATAGAGCCTATTCTATGCCTTGTACACCCACATATTCCTCCTTCTACATCAGTGAGCTTAACTCTTTACGCTGAGAGGGAAAAAGACAAGAACATAAGTTTCTCAAGTAGATTTGCAGAGATGTGTTATGAGAGACGTTGAAGTGGGGATTTCATTATTTCTATAATTGTTCATCAACTGATTGAAAATCATGCCACATTCTCTGAAGGGCTGCTTTTTTTGCTTTATTAATCAGTTAGAATGAGGTCCCAAACTGGAAACAAGCTGTTAGACTACACTCATTCTCATTACATGTTTTTGTTCAAAATAGAAAGCCTCATTTAATTCAGTTTGGAATTTGGTGGTTTTGTAGTTGTTTTAACCATGTACATTTTTACTTTTAGAGCTTTGAAGGTCCTACAAGCGATTCAGAAACTTGCATGTACCACTCTGGATGCCCAATCTTCCATGAAGGGTTAGTATTATAGTCAAATAGATTTTTTTCTTCTTGGGCTGACATGTTTTGAGTAGCAAGTATTATTCTGTTGGCAGTAAAAATTTGCAGTGGAAAAGCTAGTGTTTTTCTGTATCTGCTCTGTTGTTTACGACTTGTCTAAAATAGCATGTTATTGACAGCCTGTCCTTGTTTCTGTTTTTTGGACAGGATGAAATACTGGAGCTGCTGCAAGCGGAAAACGTCTGATTTTAACACCTTCCTCTCCCAGGAGGGCTGTACCAAGGGGACACATCTATGGAGGAAAAAGGATGCGGTAGGCAACGCCGTTAGACATCTGTCTGTAGTGTCTATCAAAAAAGGAGCCTGGTAAACCCCTGTAACTCCATCTAGTGGTGTGAGATACAGGCACATGAAGTCAACACTGAATATTCTTCAGAAGCCACATTTTAGTTGTAAGTTAGTTGAGTTTACCATTTACTTGACAGCTAATATTTTATTTTTTACATTTTATAGGGTCTCAAAGTTGTCCCCTGTCGGTTTGACTGGCACCAAACAGGAGCGCAGGTCATCATCTCAATCTACGCCAAGAACTCCATCCCAGAACAGAGCTACGTGGATGCCAACAGTACAACTGTAAGTGACTGTATAGTTCAGTGAGTTTGAAAACGTCAGGCAGTGATGTTTGTAGTTTTGACAGTTAACATCACTTAAGAAGATGTGAATATTATGTTTCCCTAGAGTGATTTAACACCCTGCACGAAATGTTAAGACTGAGGAAATGTTTCTAGATACTAGTTCTTTATACCATTAATCTCTCATGAAAAGGTTAGCTGAATATGCTGTAAAAGGAAAAAAATATCCAGTTAACACTTTGCCATTAGGAAGTTTTGAGGGTTTGAATGCTTCAAAGATCATGTAAAGAGAGACAACTTTTAGTGTAGATTCTGACTTATAAATGTGCTATGAGTTTAATACAGTGTTTTTCAGTTTAAATGAGATAAAAAAAAGTAATATTTTCTTTCTTCAAATAGTTATTTTTGATGCAGTTTCCACTTTTATGAAGTTGATTTTGAGCCTTAATGAGCAAAACATACATTAGATTTTTCCCATGGTTTTACGATATTGGCCAGGACACATTCTTTATAGTATCCAAACAAAACTTACAATATGTGTTCAATTTTTTCCCCCAGCTCAACATTCACGTTATATTCGAAGGCGAGAAGGAATTCCAGCAGAAAATCAGCCTCTGGGGAGTAAGTACTATAACTGTTGTGTCCCATATGTCTTGATGAGCCTCGTATTTGAGGTCAATAAATAATTAAACCACACTCTAATTCTTCTAACTCTCACTTTATGCTCTATTTTCCCTTTAAGGTGATTGATGTCAGCAAGAGTCAGGTCAACATGATGGCGTCTAAGATCGAAATCGCCATGAAAAAGTCAGAGCCGATGTCTTGGGCTCGCCTGGACCTCCCGCCTCCTGCGGCGCTAAAAGACACTGAGCAGAAAAAACAAGCAGAAAGTGAAGAAGAGGATGAAAGTTGAAATTACCACAAAATCTGTTTGTATATTTTTAGCTGGATACAAAACTGCGGTCCATTTTTCACTTTTCCACAAGTGAAAATATTTACCTTGTTCATTTTTGCCCTCTGCTCTTCAGCACTTCAGTGTTTGGACCAACTTTCATTGTAGTGTTATTTTTATAAAGTACATAGTTTTCAAAAGCACTCAATGGGATAAAAACACTTGTAGAAGTCAAGCAGTGGTCCAGTGGTATCTACTTATCTTTGCTCTGTGCTCCGACAGAGCAGAAGTGTGCAGACGCTTTGACCTGTAATACCACAATTAATCAGCTTTGACCCAATATTGACCTTTTCTGACATTTTCATGGCATAAGAGTAAAGCTCTCCTAGACATTTGCACAATACTGCAAAAAAAGTTTTTGTTCTTCCACTTACTTCATTTTAAGTTAAAGGTGCACTGAGTAACTTTTTTGATAGGGTCTGCCACCTGCTTGTCTCATTGTAGATGATCAACTGATCCATTTAGCATTTATTCAATTACAGCTGTCTAAAAATACCTTGAAAAACATACATCTGTGAGCTGGCTCTCCTCTCCACAGATCTGACTTTTAACTGCCTGGTGGCGTCACCTGCTCGTCTCCTTGGAGATGGATACGTTTAATGTCATACTGTGGGACATTCCAGGCAAAGCAATACCATGTCCATGGAGAGCAGGTGGTGGGCAGGTGGTAACAGAAAAGATAGATGGTTTTATTGTTCCTTTTTTACACCACTCTGCCTTCACTCCATATGATGATTAACAGTATATTCATCATTTGGATGTGCGGATAATTCTTTATAATCCATTGTCCCGTAAGTTATTGTTTTTGTGTTATACTATGTACTGTATCCATAAACACACTGTATGCCTGCCACAGTTATAATGTTTTTTTTTATTAAACAAAAGGGAAACAACCTAAAGATCCGATTTTAGAAATCTCTTGAGTGTTGATTGTATTAATCTGTAATGATTCAACATTGAACATTGATTCACTCTGTAGATTGCATGCTGTACAAAATTGTATTTTTGTTTCCATCGTTCTATATTAATTATAATTCACATTTATTTTCTCATTAGAATGTAAAATATGTGAGAATGCTGAAAAGTACTGTAAAATACTGTATAATTTGCAGCAGCATGCGACAAAGTGCAGAATGCAATGTACAAAGACCATTGCCATTGGGATCCTGTAAAAACAAAATACCCAAAATAAACTTTTGAGATAATTTGCTGAGTGTTTGGTTTTAAATTACTATCTAACATTTATAAGGAATTACTGTGCTTCTACTAAGTATGATTTTGAGAAAACAATCTCAATGGTTTCTCACCTTAAGTCAATGGATCAGGGCTCTGGAATTTTCAAAACTGTAAAAGTAGTCATAATAGTTTTGTTTTATTTCGAACTTTTAAACAAACCATGCTTTTATGAATGCCTCCACTTGTGAGTTTTAAATGCCCTGGTTCTCTCACTAGGCAAATGGTCTTACACTCCTTGGATTTGATATTCCCCACTTCCCATGAAAAGCACTGCATGACCTTTGGAGTGAAGAGTTTGAACCACGTAGCTGTGACTTTTACAAATGTCATGCCGTATTCTTACCTGTTTTAAATAATTTGACGCTCAAAAAATTCAAATGTTCCTAATCTCATGCCCTGTGAAGGTGTCTCAAACATCTTGGCTTTTTTGCTGAGATATTTCCTTTTAAATATCTTCAACCTCTTTCATGAATCCATTAAAATGTTCAAAAAAATGTATGCCCTGTGAACTTCTACACGGATAGAACTCAAGCCTTTTGTGCTGCCACTATTTCGTCAGACACTTAAGGGCACTATGATGCAACAGAAAGAAAAAAAAATCTATATAAATTGTGAATCTGTTGTGGAAAAAAAAGTTTTAGTACAATCCCCCTTTTTTATATACACACACAAAACTGAATTCAAAAGCAAATGTTGGGACATTTTTAAATGTAACATAAAAGTACACTTTCTGCATATTTCACTTCACAAAAACATCAGGTTTACTTGGTGTTAAGAGAAAAAATATTCAGTATAATGGAGGAAACAATTCAAAAGTCAGAATTGGAGAATATGGGATAGACTCAGATCATTTTGTGAATTTATCAAATTTGGAGGATAAAAAGAAGAGAATGAATCATCTTTGGGTCCTCAAATGCTTCTGTGCTGAAAATGCTGGCATAGAACAGAACAGTGTGCATTTTTGAGATATGCTTGCTGCCATCAAATTCACATTTAGCTATGTCATGAAATAGTAGTTGTAGCTGGAGTAATTAGTTGTAGAAGTAGTAGTATTAATAGCAGTTGTGGTCTGTTACTCTACTCTACTGGCTTTGGAAATGGGACGGTTTCACTCAGACATGCTCTCTTTGTGATTTAAATGGCATTAAAAATTAAATGCACTTTTTGTTTTTCTGTGCCCTGTGCCGTGGCCCAAGGAGTCATTTCAGTTCCAGCTCAGTTTGGGCAAAAGGCTTCAATATATTATAACACCTCTTTACGCGAATAATACCCCCAAAATTTTCAGACTTGGATTTATAGCGAAAATGGGCACAATGAAATACAGTATGTTTAACGGTGCTTTCATATTCATATTCGTATTCTGAGTATGTCACATTGTGCTCTGGTAGTTATATCCAGTCTCTTCTTTATCAGGGTTGAAAATGAGCGGCTCTCTCTCTGGAAGAGTGAATAGGTTTCTCCGTTTGTGCGCATGCAGCCAGGTGAAGGCGCTGTACTTGTATTTGGTGTGCATAACCACCGCAGCCAAAGCCAAAGACAGGAGCCCTCCACACACCCCCGCCAGCACCAGCCACCCCCACATCCCCTGCAGCTCCTCCAGGTACGGACGAATGGACTCTGACAGCCGCTGGTCTGAGGAGATGAGAGAGGGGATGAATTAAAGGGGCTGTCATCATTAGGTAGGCAAAAGTCAATCTGTAAAAGTTTATCCTGTACACTACATCATATTATGCTTTCAAACAAAATTCAAACAAAAATGTTTAAAAAGTATTCAGTCTTACTAGCATCCAATAGATGGGAGTATTCATATCCCAGGTCTTTGCTGGAGATAAAGAACTCTATGTTTGTGTGCAGAGGCAGAAAGGGCACCATGAAGTATCCTCCGTTGTGTCCGATGGGAGCATTTGATTCAGGATACTGGGACAGGGCAGGCCTGTGCCTCCTCAGCCACTCTTCATAAATGCTTCCATGGAAAACATGGAAATAGACAAGTAATATAGGTGAATGGTTAGCAGTGGGGAAAGATGGAGGAATGGAGGAAAGATAAAATAAGTGTGAATTTTGTTAAATAAAAAAAACAAATAATTATCTCCATGTAGACAAACAGGTGACTCCAGCACGGCAATTGCAGGTCAGATCTGTGAAGAGGCTCCCTCGCTCAAAGTAAGACTACATATTTTGAAGCATGTACATTCCTCTGCATTTTTACTTTTTATGTACTCTTGTGTACTATGTTGTTGTTACCAGTCGACAAAAGCGTGATGGAGGAGGAAGATGGGGTCGTTGGCAGATCCTTGGACGGACGACATGGACCCGTTCATGAAGACATGGAGAGCAGCGTGCATAGACAGACGGTTACTGTTTCCCATCCCAGAGCGAGGGTCTCCAGATCCTACAGGGGACAAGCACCACAGATAATGGACCTGCAAACTGTTTTTCTCTAACCAGAGATAAATTGCATACTTTAACCAGATCAGAACCAGATCAATAACATTGTACAGTAATAATGTTAAGGTATACTTTATTAATCCCTCATGAGAAACTCATTCTGTGCATTTGCATTTGACACGGACTAAACGAGTAGAAAACCAGGGCTTGAATAAAAATATATATATTGTGTAGACTGCTGGATTATGCCCCTATAGCACTGCCAGTCCCACACTTTGAGAACCACTGCCATAGATGAACTCTTCCTCAGAGTTAAACAGAGACAGATGGGGGTTTATTAGCACACTTTATCTGACCTTCCAGCGTGTTTCTGAAGCTCATGTTAGCAGTCCGATCCATAGCCCCAGTGTCATAACTTGTTAAACTCAGGGCAAACTCTACATCTGCAGATGTGGGTAACCGCTCCACTAAATTTCGGTTGTGGTTGCCAGGGTTACGGCGCAGTGGACCCTCTGAACGGGCATCACACAGGATGCCTCTGCGGTTGTAGTCCTCAGGGCGAGAGCACAGCACCTGGGACACACACATGATGCACATCAGATTTATAGCGAATAACAGAAAGGTGTAGTAGCTGAGCAGTATATAAATGAATGAATCTGCTCTATTTAGTAGTGTAACGGTAACAATGTTCATTTGGAAATAATCAGATATGCTTTCTATCTATTTTACCAATGTCTTTGAAATTGTTATGAATATGCTGGCTCACATCACAAACCTTTTGAGGTGCGATAGTTAATGAATTATACAATTCTGCTTACCTGATAAATCTGAGACCCTCAAAATGTTTTAAATGTACTGGGATCAAAATGTATTGCAAAGTCAAGTCCAAATCTGGTGCCCGGCAGTCAGTTGACTTAAAACAGTAAGCAGAATGTGTATTTAAAATGCTTGCTTTCTTGCCCTTAACAGTTTTTTTTTTAAATATTTCATAACGTGAGTTGAAGCTAAAAGGTTTTAACGATAAATTAGGCCCACTCATGCATTATGTAAGTGCCTGTGTGTAAAAGGTAAGCACACTTTACCCTCCAGGAGGAGAACACTGATCCCGGGCTGAGGATGCTGGGGTCTTGGGGGTGTCTGGCTCCCATCAGCTCATCGGTGCACACGTCACAGTCCTGAGCATCCCGCCAGTCCCAGTACGGGATAGAAAAAGTCATGTCTCTAGTCAGCTTCCTGATCTCATGCTCCCACTGAAGGAGGTAGAACCTGTGCCAGGGAGGAAACCCCGGTGCCCAGTGTCCAAAGTCTACATTGGTCCAGACATTCCCAGGCCCACCTAGGAGGGCATTTCGAGATACATAATAATGCATCCACACAAACACATCATACACAGACACATCAGTAAATAAAGGAGTTGAACCATTCTCCATTTCCTGGTAGGTGCCAGTGGGAACAACATAGTCTTGGCTAATAGTCTGTTTGGCTAAATTCAGATAGGACACAAGTCGGATCCTCTCTGCACGGGACAAATGAAAAACATTCCTCCTTAGGGTCTCCCTGCGTTCATTACAGTCCACTCCAAAAAACCCAAACTTACAGTCACCACAGTTGAAGCCCATGAAGTTCCCTGTACACTGGCATGTCCTGTTGTAGAAAACGAGTGGCCACTTCTCTCGATCATCCAGGCCTGAGAATGGATACTGAGGGCCATCTGGTTCTTGGGACACCTCCACGTCCCAGCAGAAGCCCCGTCCTGAGCTAGCGCCACAGGCAGAACCATCTCCATCCCACGAGGGGCAGCACTCTTTGGACAGCAGGGCATCCCGAGTGGCACAGGCCCGGGGAAACTGCTGATAAGATGGTGCAAAATATGCCATCAAACTAGCAAATCCTAATAGCCACATCATCTCAAGATTTCAAGCTCTGACATCCAAAAAACAAGCTTGAAATCAACAAAACCAGCGTCAACTTTGAAATGCCATGTGACATTGGCCGAGGCTTAAATTCCTCAGGAGCCCCCTCCTCCTGTGTGTGTGGGGCAGTCACATGCAGCACTGCCCTGGGATAAGTCCAATAATGGGGCAATCAGCCTGAATGAAATCTTCTTCCTTTTCAATTTATAAAAAATAAGCCATTATAAAACAGATCAAACTAAATATTAAAATGTTATGAGTCATTAGATTTCCTTTCAAATTAATTCATTTGAACAGGAAGAGAAAAAGTACCCCATATGTGTACTTAAAAAATATTCTTCCTGAAAATAAATGGATGGATAAATGGATTTGTGGAAGAAAAAAAAAGATTACAAAACATTCCTTGATTTTTATCATAGCTGACCTAGGTCTAATATTATGTACATATGATGTGTGGTCTTTGTATTAGATTAATTAAAATAAAACATCATTTGAATAATTTCAATTGTGCGATTTTGGCCTTTAAATGTCAGCTGTTAGGGGAGTGTATGGAATTTACTGATTGGTGTTGTCTCATCCCTCTTGCACTAGGACCAGTTTCCTTGTTAAACCAGGATTTAATACCAGCCGCTCTGTTGATCTGTGTCACTGACTTACTGTTAAGATCCTTTTCTATGGGAGAGTCTTAAACCATATGGCTCAGTTCATGTGTATAAGATGGAGCTATCTGGCTTCAGATGAATCCATACACAATTCAAAGAGACACCAGAAATGACAAGTTAGAGTATGTCGACGTAAGTATCACGTAGTGAAAATGACGTATGTTGTGAATAAAGTCCTTGTTCTCTTGCATTTCCTAGAAAATGACAGGCAAGATCAAATAGCTGACATGACCGTCACAGGGGGCAGAAACAGACAGACCTAATGCACAGTTCAACGAGAGGTGTCAGTCATTAACCCTTCCCCTCTGACACACGGGGCCTTCATGGCCCCAGGACCCCTGCACTGAAACTTTACAACTGTAGATGATTGGTTCATTTTTTTTTTTTTTTTAACAACAGTACAGAACTAATCTAGATTTAAACTATTTTGTAATGATCTCTGATAAAACATTTGTTTTTGTTTTGTTTTTTTTGTAATTTATTATCTCTTTAGTGCATTCTGAGAAATAAAACATAAACAGTCTGTATTGCTGAGGTAAAGGTTTGTTACATGTAGCTTTATCTTGCATCTTTTAGAATGATTCTATCTGCATGCACGCTGGTTCTGGTTTGGCCCTACTTTGAGCCCAGTTCAGTCCCAATGTAGACTAGTCCAGGACTAGAAAACCTTGTAAGTGCACGTGTGAATGATAGTGGGTAAAGGGGGTAGAACTGGTAGCAGTACTTAATGAAAGCATTTGTGCATAAACAGAAGCAGTGATGGAAATAAATTAGATTAGCTCACAAAATAAAAATGTTTAACACTATATCATTATTTTTCATCTATGTGCAGCTCCTTGGAATTGTATTTGATTTTAAATGCTAGAGACTAGATTTAAATGAACAGTCAGGCTCTTTCTACGTGATCATTTGTACACATTTAAAAATCCTGACTTAGTATATCCTGAGGCACATCTGAAGTTGTTTGAGTGTACTGCAGTGGTGCCATCACTTGACACACTTGAACAATGGTTGGTTATTTCAGTAGTAAGTTTAGTAGTATCTTGTGTGTTCAGAAAATGTCATTTGTGATCAGATTGGAATCAGTAAGACAAACATCAAATAAGCAAAAATACTTCTCTGAATAGA
The DNA here is from genome assembly GCA_000787095.1 of Periophthalmodon schlosseri. NCBI lineage: Eukaryota > Metazoa > Chordata > Actinopteri > Gobiiformes > Gobiidae > Periophthalmodon > Periophthalmodon schlosseri. Next base: position 20,067 of record JACM01060253.1, read on the forward strand.
TGCCTTATGACCTCCCTAGGTCGCCTTAAAATGACTGATAGTGATTATATCATCTTATAACTTGTGACTATTGTTGCTGGAATCAACTGAAGTTCTCAAGGGATTCCAAAAGAGGGCGCCCAATATCCAGACATCGGGACACGTGCCAGTTGTCTCTATCAAGATCAAGATCACAAAACTTGGGCTTATTGCATTTTATGACAGAAATGCCATATGGATCTCAAATGTTTGTTTTACGAAATGATTTATTTCAGTAGCAGTAGCCAATGATTTAATTACATTTTCTAGCCATGACATTGCAACAATACAACCTATTTTGTGTATGACAGTGGTTTTGTTTGGACGAAGTAAATATATGTTATTTTGGTACAACCCTGCAAGATGCATCTCTCAAAATGTCACAAACAAATTATCTATTTTTTCTTGGGGGGATACACCTAACCACACGCACAGTGATCTTTAACGCGCAATTTGGCACATTTTAAACTGGAACTAGAGCAATATTTCCCTCTGAATCCTTACTTGAATCTTTGTTTACCGTGGAACCTGTTCGCTCACCAGTCTTCAGCTCGGTTTCAGAGCTATTATGTATCTTGCTGCCGTCCGTGCGCTGTTTTGGAGTAGGAGGATGAGGAGGAGTGGGGCTAGGCGTGCGTCAGAAAGTCAAACATGTTCAGAAACACTGTGACTGTATTATCTGCTGTAGCTATTTGCAGTTTGCTGTAGCCAGGCGTCAGACCGAGCGAGAGCAAACCACTCCACGCTTTTTCATCTTTTGATTTTTATTTGGACTCATAACAACAGAAAGAACGGAGGATGATGGAGACGAGGTAAGTTTAAAACATGTTTTTATCCAAATAGACTGATACAGAACAGCAGCTGAATTAATGTAAAATCATTCGATTACTGAAATGTAAATGGTTAATTTTACTATTGAGATAAACAACAGGTAGGAAAGAACTGTGTCACCCGGGGCCTGAAGAACAGCGTGGGTCCTCATAGTTGACCCCTCAACAGGTTTCTTTAAATGCAAACTTGCTGCTTTGTGTTGCCTTTATGTCCTGTTGCTCTTGACAATACAGTCAATGTTAAATATTACATTTAAACAGGCTTTACAGTATATTTATGATGATGGTCTTTTAAAGATGCATCTATGTAACTTTTCCGTGGTTTCATCTGCTTATCTCCATGGAGATTTCATTGTTTTAACTGGAATGTTTGACGGTATGGCATTATGGCATCTCTATGGAGGCAAGCAGGCGACGCCACTAGGCCAAGTTACAGGTCAGATCTGTGGAGAGGTCATCCTGCTCACTGTAAAAATGTGACTAATATTTGCACTTGCAATTGAATACATGTGATAATTATAGGCTACCCGGCTTTACAGACAGAACAATAACACCTTCATGGAGTCAAGCAGGTGGTGGACCCTCCACCAGAAAAGTTCCATAGTGTACCTTTATGTTAATATTTGTAGGTGCATGCATTGAGATTGGTAAGTGGTGCAATTGAACCCACAACATATATATTCTCCAAGTGCCCTCTCTATTGAATGTTTTGTCACATAGATACTTCTCATCCAACTTTTTTTTCCTTTTTTGTAGGATCATAACTTCAGGCATCAAATCCTCCATACCAAGACATGTATCAGGACCTGATGTGTAGGAGGCAGACAGGCAGGATGGCAGCAGGTGTGCATGTGCTCACCCCTCTGCACACACAGGCCGTGCTCTTGTGGATGCTGATTCTTCCTCTGGGGTCTGATCTGCACCTGCGTGGCCTTCAACACCCTGCGGGGGTCAGTGCCCAGAGCAACGAGAGGAGGGTTCTGGCTCATATGCCCGGGGACATCATCATAGGAGCACTGTTCTCTGTTCACCACCAGCCTCCTGCAGACAAGGTACATGGATTTAATGCTTTATCAGTGGAAGGAAATGTATTGATGCTTGAACATTGAAACAGGACTTATTTACAACAACAACGTTGATTTTTTTTAAAAATTTTCTATACTGATTTACTATTTAGTTAAGCTTATTGGTTTAAAGGTGCCCTACATAACTTTTCTGGTGGGGGTCTGCCACCAGCTTGTCTCCATGGAGATGTTATTGCTTTGCCTGGAATGTTCTACAGTATAGCATTACATCTGTCTATGTATCTGTGATCTATGTAGCATTTATTTATTTCATTCCATTTTGTTTTTTGTTTTTGTTTTTGTTTTATTGTTTTTATGTATCTTGAAAAACATGTATTTTATTGTGAGTGCTGTTACCTTCCAAGGATTTCATCTGCACCATGGAGATAGGTGCCATACTGTAGAACATTCTAAGCAAAGCAATAACAGCTCCACAGAGACAAGCAGATGGCAGGCCCTCCACCTCAAAAGTTACATAGTGCACCTTTTCTATGCTTTGTAAAAGTTGTATTCACTTTCATTTTCCCTCAAAAATTAGAAAAACTTAGGTGTAACTTAACCTGGTCTCAACAGGTCATAGAAAACTTAACTACTTAACTAATATGGATTTATACCAAGACTTAACAAAATCATGTTTTAATACTTTTGGCATTTCAGGTCCATGAGCGAAAGTGTGGTGCAGTCCGTGAGCAGTATGGGATCCAGAGAGTGGAGGCGATGATGCACACTTTGGACAGAATAAACGCAGATCCTTACATCCTCCCTAACATCTCCCTTGGCTGTGAGATCAGGTTTGGCTGCTCTTATTTCCTTAGTTCTTTTCTTTAGTTCTTTAGTTCCTGCCAAAACAACAATCCATTAAACACCAGGGATTCGTGCTGGCATTCGGCGGTGGCGCTGGAGCAGAGTATCGAGTTTATCAGGGACACACTTGTTTCCAACGAGGAGGAGGACAATGCAGGCCGCTGCACTGCGGAGGGGGGCAGTCTGCTGCTCCAGGGGAAGAAGCCCATTGTGGGACTGATTGGCCCCGGGTCCAGCTCTGTGGCCATCCAAGTCCAGAACCTGCTCCAACTCTTCAACATCCCCCAGATCGCCTACTCCGCCACCAGCATGGATCTCAGCGACAAGGTAACAGACACTCGTCAAATGTTTTGGCCTCCCTGTATATTTGGGTGCTCCAGTTTGTCTTTATCAGCAACCAAAACAGTGAACTGAGAAGACATGATGAACTTCTTCAACACTGTAACTTAAAATTAGGCTAATACTCCAGCTAGGTACTCTTGACCAGAATCTATGGGCTGATAATCAGGGTGTTGTGCTGCTTGCCCACTGCTGCTGCACTGATACATGGGTCAAATATACTACAAAGTGTACCTTCAAGATTTCTTTTTATTTTGTCTCCTAATAGAGAAATTTGACTTGGAGGAGGAGTCAGTAGCATTTACACTTACAGCTTGAACATGCCAAAATACCTTAACCATGCCTATATCACAATACCATTTCTCTTTAGAGTTTATATAAGTACTTCATGAGGGTTGTGCCATCGGACATGCAACAGGCCAGAGCGATGGTGGACATAGTGAAGAGATACAACTGGAGCTATGTGTCTGCCATCCACACTGAGGGTAAGTATAATCCTTGGTCTACCATAATGTGACTCTAAGCAGTAAGGTGTAGACCTGATTGTGCACATGACAGTTGGTAGTACAATTCTTCATCCCCCAACACATCCTATGATGTTGACTCTATAGTCTATAACACTGTTGTAGAAATGTTTACATGATTATGTGTTTGGGACTTTAAATGGCAGTCAAACAAACTATGCTGCAGCCTTCACCAGTCTGTCCTAAGGAAAGTTCGCAAAAGCAATATTTTTCTAATTGTATTTATATATCATTAATCAGGCTAATTAGTTTACTGTTTCTGCTTAGGGTCAGGATGTATCATAGTGTGTCGCCTAATGTACTCTGTAGTAATTAATGTATTTCCCCAGAGCTTTGTGTGTACATCCCTACCACACATCACATCTAAATAGGTACTAAAGCAGGAACTAAACCTGGACTAGACCAGAACAGCACCAAACTACATCAGGACTAAACTGGGCTCAAACCAGGACCAAATCAGAACAAATGTGAAGGCACTCTATGTGCTCTAGCAATGTTTTGTATTCCTCTTCTTAGGTAACTATGGTGAGAGTGGCATGGAGGCCTTTAAGGACATGGCTGCCAAAGAGGGGCTCTGCATCGCTCATTCAGATAAGATTTACAGTAACGCTGGAGAGCAGAGTTTTGACAAACTTCTGCAGAAGCTACGAGGGCATCTGCCCAAAGCTAGAGTAGTGGCGTGTTTCTGTGAGGGCATGACGGTCCGGGGCATCCTGATGGCAATGAGACGGCAGAGACTGGTGGGCGAGTTCTTACTGGTGGGAAGGTAAGTGGACTTGTTGTGTTTGTTACAGCAATGTGCAAATGATTTCAATTAGTTAACAAAGGCTACAGATCACAACTAATGGATCCATTTGAACAAAGTACTCAAAATACACAAACGGAAATATATGAATCAATTACTTACTTTTTCTTGTCAGTGCTAAGGCACAATGGCCAACAAAACCCTCACATTTGTAAATCTACTAAAAACATAAACAAAGTAGTAGAAGTAGTTCACATATATCTCTAATACACACAACAAAACAAACAAACAATAAAATGCGTTTATTTATTATATAACTGCATATTTCATCTTTCTAAGTGGTTGCACAGTACTGGGCTTCTCTGCTTCATCTCTGTCTCTAACTCAGATGCTAATGTTTGCAAATCACTGATGTGTTTGTGGTGTTGTGCTTTCTTGTTCATCCAGGCTGTGTTCAGATGTTGTCACCGAATGTTGTTGAAAGACCATCATAGTCCTTTCACCATTTTCGTCATTACATCTCCATCTCACTCATGGGTAAAGTATTGTCTCTGGAGTTTCAGAAGTGGTAACTAAGCAATTAAAGCAGGCAAATAAACTGAGCATCATTTGGCAAGAGGATTCAGCCTCCAAGAATACCAGTTTTATTTTAAGAATTTGCTCTGGCTCGCTCTCATCTCTCATGTTCTATAAATGCCTTTCCTCATTAAGAGCTACATATGTAGGCTGTCGCTCAAACCTGACAGTAACATAAAGTAACCTTGAACTACATACAGCAAAACCGTCACACAGCGTTACCAAGCAAAGGGGCTTGTTATTATTAAGAGAGTATTTTTAATCCACTGACAGCAGCATTGTGTTTGTGTCAAGTCATTCAGTCATTCATTCCTCCATACACTTTGTTTATATGCAGTAACAAGCCTTGTTTATGGCATTGGCTCATTATGCTTTTGTAGCTCTCTCTCAGTTTTGGTGATACATTGTTTTAATAGTGTGAAGTGCGTTTCACACATTCACTCATTGTTATTCATTCACATATTAATATCCATGCTTACACAATGGTACAATGGTTAGTGTGTGGTTTGTCCTGATGGAAACTGCATTCTGTGTTATAGAGAGTACTCTAACTCACTTATACAAAAGACAAAAGCCAACACATGCATGTGTGAAATAATTGAAAATCCAAATTTACTTTGGAGTGTGTCCTTCAAGAAACTAACTGTTACTAGTTGCACAAACATGTTGCTGCTTCACACATTTGCATGGAATCAATTTGGAGTTTGCCAATTATAGGATTAGAGCCAGATGGAATCAGTCACCCATAACTCTCTAAATCATTGCTTTCTATTTTGATTGTTATCATTAAAAAGGTACAACAAGAAGTGCAGATTTATCCAAAATGAAACCCATTACAAAGGGTTAGAAAGAGTTCAAAAGTAGTAGGATTGTTCACTTTACTACAGTTTGTCAGTTGTATCTCAGGGCATATTTTTAGACAATGTTTTAAATATGGGAAGACCTTTGTTACTGATCTCACACTCACTGGCTCTCAAACGTTCTCTAAAACCCTCTCCAAACTGTTGCTGAACTAAACCAGCCCCATGGAGCATGAGGTAAAATGAGTGCATACTGAAAAAGTGGTGATGCCATGTTGGAGTGCATACATGGGAGCCTGCGTCTTTGGCTGTAGGAGGTAGGGCCCTGCTGTGCACCTCTCCCTGCTTGGTCGGTCACTGCGTGGGATACATAGCTCTTTTTCAAAAGTGATTCAAACTATCAGAGTCAAAGCCTTTCAGATCCATCAATACCTTTTATACCAGTGTTATTTCTGTGCCGACTGCTGCTTCAAGGATGTGTTATGAAATGATCTCCTGCCTCACCGAGAGAAACAAGAATCACATAAAACGCCCACTCAGCTGTTGTGTAACAGCAGTGCAGTTTGCTAAGTTTAATACAATTTTTCTTGTCTTTTTGTACGGCACAGAGAAATGAGAAAGGGTTAGACTGACACAAATTTGCCTAATTTGTGGAGTTGTGAGCAGCTTTTGTCTTTGTAAATTCACAGCTCAGTAAGAGACATCATAAGGTACGCCCGTCAGGCATAATATTAGCCATTCTGACAGGTGAAGTGAAATTAGATGATGTCGTTGTGAAAGCACCTGTTAGTGGGTGAAGTCTGTTGGATAGCAAGTGAACATCTTGCCATCAAAGCAGAAATGGGCAGTGTGCAGATGAGAATGACTTTGAGAAGTGGCACATTTTGAGGGCTGGGCAGTAGAGTCAGAGCATCTCCTAACTGCTGCTTTTTAGATGTCCCCAATCTATTGAGTGAGTGTTAAAGTGCATAACAGATTTTCATATTTTTCTAATTATTACTGATTTGGTTGGATAGTACCTGTGGTAAATATTTATCATAATTTTATCAGTTACATCACCAAGTGACAGTTTGTGGAAAAAATGAGAAATAAAGTAGGCAGCTGCAGGAAGCTGTGGTGATCTCTCAAATGGAGTTCTTCTACCTATGGCATTAACACCGATAACTCCATCCAAAATGCAGGGACAATTTATGCGCAAGGAAGGCATTTTTCTGACATTTATTTTTTTTACAAAATAAAAGTGAACATTATGGTTGCTAGGTAACAGTTATGGAATTACCTCTACGAATATCCAGCCAGGAAGCAAAATGATATACTGTACCAAAATAAAAAACAAAAATAAATTAATTAATTAATTTAAA
>KN484822.1:6907-19663 GCA_000787095.1 Periophthalmodon schlosseri
GAGGAGAGAGACATAGAGAGGGAGGAGGCAGCCGTGAGGGGGGTAAGAGAGCGTGTAGAGGGTAGGATGAAGGGAGGATAAAGGAAGGATGTAGGAAGCATGCCGTCTCCATGGGAACGAGTCAGAACCCCATTACAAACCCGCATTATAAGAGCGATGGAGTGATTACAGAGAGGAGGGAAAACATGGCTCAGGTCTGAAATCATTTTAGCATAGAGGACAAAGAAAGACCCCCACCAAGGCGTTATGAACCAAATAATGTGTCACAATAGCAACAGTTAAAACACGATTTCAATATGCAGAAGACTCAATACTCGATTCCGATACCATGATGATAATAAAAACAATCTTTCTTTAGACAACAGAATGTGATTTTCAACATTAAATGGTAGTTCTTTCTTTTATATTCCCTCAGTCATCCAGTAGGTTCCATAGTGGTCCATGGGCGTGTACTAGTCTATGTGTCTTATACTTGTTCTGATACAGCTCAAGATCAGTCCTCTGTTTTGAGCTTCAAGTCATTTCCGAAGTACTGAATACAGCTCGTACTTTGACAATTTATATACTTTTTAAATGAAACTGTTCTTTTAGCTGTTCCTGCATTAAAACAATGCATTTAAGCACAAGAGCTAATCCAGTTGATTCTGACAGCCCCATTTGACAACATTTGACGATACAATGTCGCAGTATTTCAGTTACATCTCCAGTAACCCCTTTGAGGAGAAGCATCAAGTCAACTCAAGTCACAGGGCTCAAGTCTGAGTCAAGTCCCGAGTCATTAGCCTTCAAATCCAAGTCAATCATATCAAGTCAAGTGAAACTATGAAACTATATGGAGAGTGAGAAATGAATGTATTTTAAAAAGTAAAAAAAAATAAAGGCACTAAAAGAGAAGCATGATATCACAAATAAAATAAAAACATGTGGAAGAATCTGCTGTGTAACTGTCAGATTACAGATGTGTTGACCTGGTTTATGGTTAATATCTCTGTAATTACTGGGCCTATCCACATGAAACCAAAACTAGCACAAAGTTCATTGTCTTTTCTGTTAGTATAAATACATGAAATAAAACAGCTTCCGAAAGTGGTGCCAATATTCAACAGCAAAGACAACGCAACACAACGAATAAAAAGAGAAGACCTTCACTAAGGCATTATAAACCAAAAATGAACGAAACAAAATAAAACTGACCCTTTGGATTTCTCATGGCAATGTACGGATCCAGATTTCCTATTGATTACATTGTATTTTGCCATGAAATCTTCAAAAGTTAAATTCACAAATGCTGAACCTGATCATGTCTATTAGCAGCCATATTTGTTTTGATACGGACGGGCCATGTGTGTCCCTAATTGTCTAATCCACCTGTCAATCACACCCATCTGAACTCTGGGATATTCACCAGTGGTTTTCAGATTCTAGAATCTGATGTCATACTCCCAGATGGGGGAAGAGCATAGACTGTTTATAAATATATAAATATATAAATGGACATAGCTAACCTGCTAGCCGCCACGCTCCAAACAGGAAGTGAGCATGGGCGCGATTCCGGCTCCATCGACTCTGGCTCCAGTTCACTTTACATAGAAAAACTCTCGCCCTCTTTATACAGTCTGTGATTACAACAGAAATCTGCTTTTTGACAATATTCATTTGCGCTGCTTCATCTGTATTAAATATGATTGATAGAATGTTGTGACGTCAACTGAAACCCAGCTATCGGAGAAGTGTATATTCTGGATCCCAGGCAATCCTCCATGTGCCCGTTTAGTGCCAACCCTCACCCTGTGCCAACCCCACTCTCCATCTCCTTCTGATCGTCTCCAAAACGACACGATTATTAGAGCTTTCCGCAGCTTTCCTCTGGTTTGGCTGTGCCGAGAGCCAAAGTGTGGAGTTGTGATGGCTGCTAGACGGGCACACATCCAGGATGGAGAGGAAAATTAGGCCAATTCGGCAAAATGACAAAAGCAAAACATGGAAGCTAGCCCCCAATCACTAACACAGACTGCTAATAGCTTCATGTGAACACAGAGGCATGATTGCACTTCTCTGAGCAGTTTTCAGGCCCCATACTTTTACTCCTACTTGAGTAATATTACAGTGTACAGTTTTGGTTACTCTTCCCACTGTGAGTAAATCTACAAGCAGAGGTGGGTAGTACTAAGCAAAATTTACTTGAGTAACTTTTTGAAGAAATTGTACTTTTCAGAGTACTTTTCTAGCATCATACTTTTACTCCTACTTGAGTAACTGAAGTAACAGTACTCTTACTTGAGTGAAAGTTGGGGTTCCTCTTCCCTCTGTGAGTAAGTCTAGTGAAAAGCTTTATACAAGCACAATATTTCGGATGGTGCAAAAATGAGATCTGTGCAATGAGTGGAATGTGCAATGAGTGGAATGTGCAATGAGTGGAATGTGCAATGAGTGGAATGTGCAATGAGTGGAATGTGCAATGAGTGGAATGTGCAATGAGTGGAATGTGCAATGAGTGGAATGTGCAATGAGTGGAATGTGCAATGAGTGGAATGTGCAATGAGTGGAATGTGCAATGAGTGGAATGTGCAATGAGTGGAATGTGCAATTATGGGAACTGTGCAATGAGTGTAGTGTGCAATTTTTATTTTGACCCTTTTGTGACTCCAGCCCTTTGGGACAACAGATGGAAATGATCCTTCTGCTATAATCCGGTGTGTTTACATTCATGTTGTATCATGTCTGTTCATTAGCATACATTGTTCCAATCAAATAAATAAATAGATAAAAATACTTGGGTCATATTTTGTAGTAACAGCTCCCACTCTCACTCCAGTACACTTTTTGCCTCTGTAAATCAGTTGATTGTGGAGCAGAGGATTCAGAGCCTGCAGCAGTGGTATAGAGGTTGTGAATGGGCCCATTGAAATAAGCAGAGTGTGGGAAACAGCCAGGGAGCTAACCGCGGCTACAACACAGCACCAAAGCCAAGCAAAGCAGAGCCAGGCCAACACGCAAAAGCACCAGGATAATGTATTGTAAAGTGAGTAAGATTATTCAACATATTTGCGCAAAATAAGTGGAAATATTTTTAAATGTGACTGTAAGAATGCACTGTAGAGAAGAGTCTGTGTAATCCCTCAGTCGTCCAGGTCTGATCCATAGTAAAAGCCAAAAGTTAAATCTGTCAACTGGACAAAAAAAGTTGTAGGAGGGAAGACGTTTCGCTGCTCAACCAGAACTGAAGAAGCGGCTTGGATGAGCCGTCTTCACTCCTACAACTTTTTTTTGTCCAGTTGACAGATTGAAAGCATGATTTTTGTTTTATTTGTTTTACTTTTAAACCTTGTGTTGAATACTTTGTGTTACAGACATTGAGGTGAACTTGTTTCTCAGTTTGTTTTACTTTAAACCTTGTGTTGAATACTTTGTGTTACAGACATTGAGGTGAACTTGTTTCTCAGTAAGAATGCGACACATACTTATTTTAAGATGTCTACACTGGAACCTGCTACTTCGGTTATAGGATACAGCTCTTCATTTTTCGGTTGACAAGACGCCTTGTAATACATCTTTTCAGTGACTGCAAGCATCTTTTTAGTGATGTAGTCTACCTTCCTGTAAACAGTTAATGGTATAACCATTTATGACCTTGTACGGACAGTATGTAAAATTTGTTTAAGTCCTTATAGGACCAGCCTTCTATAGATAGAACCTTTCTCAGTGTATTAATACTGGAAAGGCTCCACTGTAATGTAATGCATGTGCCTGCTGTCTGTACCTTCAGTCATCTCATCAGATAAACTTCTTTCAACTCTCTACCTGGTCTGTAATCACTTCCTTCACAATTACACAGATTTAACTTTTTGCTTTTACTATGCACTGTAGAGGAGCACTGTTATCTAAGCTTGGGTCCCATTGGTAGACAACTATTGGAATCTTGCTTATATGGCCGTAGGGTTGCCAACTGTCCCGATTCAGGTTGGATGTCATGCATAGACTGTATAAAGAAGTAGACTACTCATTTCCTATTTGGAGGAGCAGGTTCAAAGTCCGCAAAATAAGTTATTTTGAACTCGTGGGACATCTGTGTGCTGGTGCAGGGGTGCACTGGGGATTATGGCTGGTGTGAAAGGTCATCTGAAATCATGGAGTGACGATCAATTGGTCCACTAAAAGGATGGGGGGTGGGGGGGTGGCAAAAGCTCAAAACGTTACATATCGTGATGTATCTGACCCAAACTACATTCACAAGACTATACCTGCAGGGGGAGTTCATGCAAAAGTACTAGGAAACAATATATTTATGTAAAGACAGATGAAACTGGTGAACCGTGAGTGTAATCTGCCTTATTACGTATAAACATCAAAAATGACAAAACCAATAAATATTGATAATTGAAATAAAATGATTATTCGATTAATACAAATGTTTGTTTGTTTTTTAATAGACAGATAAATCGACTAAACGACTAAACGCCTACAGCCCTGTACCCTACACAACAGGGAATCCCGGTTCGAATCCGACTCTCGACAGGTTGGCGGTGCGATTCCAGCTCCCGCAGATGAATACTGCTGTTGTGTCCTTGGGCAAGACACTTAACCCCCCTCTTGTCCCCAGTGTCTGCGTACACTGGTGTATGAATGCGTGTGTGAATGGGTGAGTGGTTCCTTGAAGGTGGAAAAGCACTATATAAAAATGTGACCATTTACCATTTTAAATTGTAGAACTGACTGATGTGTTTTGATCCTATACTTTATTCAAAACAATATGAGATGAAAAAAAATTCACTGGACTAGCCTATTCAATGGACTAGCCTCCTTAAAAAACAAACAAAGTGTGTTTACATTGTGGGGTCTTGTTTGACACAGTTGTATCTGTCCCACACCAGAGCCTCCATGCTTCTTTTAAATGTGACTGTCCTGTGACATTTCCCACTCTGACACATTTCCAAATATGGTCATCCCATGGTGGCTTCCTGACCTCCATGTTGACTTGTGCTGCTTCTCAGGCCCTCTGCACTTTTATATATTTTCACAGTGGAATTATGGGTGATCCTATCTCCTGTTTTGTACAACATACCAACACATGCACAAGAATTGATGTTATATGAAGCTAACTTAAAAACTGTGTATCTGAACATCACCACATAGATATGCTCTTAAGTGCACTGTGGAACCTCTGGTGGGGATATGCCACTTGCTTGTCTCCACTGAGATGTTATTGCATTGCCTGGAATGTTCCACTGTGTAGCTTTAAAGTTACATCCAGCCTTTATGAAATTGCAGGTTTTTGCCTTTAAAATCATGCATTCTTACTATGAGTGAGCTGAAACTTGGCCTGGTGGCATCATCTGCTTGTCTCCATGGATAAGTTTCATGCCATAGTGTGGAACATTCCATCCAAGCAACACAATAACATCTTTATGGAGACAAGCAAGACACATGGGTTCAAACACAAGATGAGTTGTGTTTTAATCTGCTTTAATTGTTTTTGTATAATTATCTCTCCTCCTGTGCTCCATCTCCACCGCAGCAGCAAGAACATCAGCCTCCTCGGCTTCTCCATCTCCTCTTCTTCACTCAGATATTTATCCAACAAATTTTTATTTATTATTGACATTTCTACCAGCTGGGGTCTAAGCACAAAATGTAGTCTGTGTGAGTCTCTCCTCTATATTTAAAGTGCATAAGACACTGGGATAGTACCTGTCCAACAGTAGCTCAGTTAGTGTTTGTCCACTGAACCAAGGTTGGCAGTTCGAATCCTGCTCTCGACATAAACATCATTGGTTGAGCGGTCAGATCCACTGACCCATAGATTGGCCCACAATTGACCCACAATTCTACCTCCCACAGGTGAATGCTTGTCGCTGTGTCCTTGGGCAAGACACTTAGCCCACCTAACCCCCAGTGTCTGCGTACACTGGTGTATGAATGTGTGTGTGAATGAGTGAAAAACTCCGTCCCAACCAAAAGAAACAGGAGAGGTGTTAGGACAATAAATGGGAAATATACAGATATTTGAAAGTGCTTTTGACAAGTTAGACTCATTTCACTAAAACATAGTTCAAATCACTGTATTTAAGATTTTGCTAACAATCTTGCCTAGTTTTTTTATTTTTTTTTAATTTTTTTATTAATTTAATTTAGTTGGTAAATTCATCGTTTACTTCCTGGTTTTGGATAGGCTGCAGATATGACATACATAGAGGTAAGTTCAAACCGTTACCACGTACAATACTGTTACAACCCTTTAAGCAAGAGACAAAACTTGTCTAATTTACCCATTTTGACTAATGAAATAAATTATATTTTGTGAAATTAATATTTAAACTCTCAGTAAAAATGCCTTGGGGTGACAGTAGCTCAGTTGGTAGCAGTTGGTGGTGTGATTCCAGCTCTGACTGAATACTGCCATTGTGTCCTTGGGCAAGATACATAACCCACCTCACCCCCAGTGTCTGTGTACACTGGTGTATGAATGTGTGTGTGAAAGGGTGAGTGGTTTCTGGTGCTTTGAGTGCCTTGAAGGTGGAAAGGTGCTTTTTAAAAATGTGACTATGTAAATTATCGCTGCATTTTGTATGGAATTTTTCTGTGTTGATGACATAAGTTTTCCACCTGGTAACGGTTTGAACTTACCTCTGTGTATGTCATATCTGCAGCCCATGCAAAACCAGGAAGTAAACGATGAATTTACCAACTAAATGAAATTAATAAAAATAAAAAAATTTTAAAAAACTAAGCAAGATTGTTAGTAAAATCTTAAATACAATGATTTGTACGATGTTTTAGTGAAATGAGTCTAACTTTCCGAAAGCACTTTAAAATACCTGTATATTTCCCATTTATTGTCCTAACACCTCTCCTGTTTCTTTTGGTTGGGACAGAGTTTTTGTCAGGTACAAGTGTTCTCTCCTCAGTATTTGTGTTGGGCGTTGCCATCGGCGACTCTTTGTCTAAACTTCTGTTATCACGTCGCTGTATTGGTTGACCTCAGTGCTTGTCCCATACAAATGAAGTCATCACTATTCAGCCCGCGGCCGGTGCTCAAGGCTCTGGCCCTGTCACTGCGAACACACAAATCAAAGACAGCTTCCGATTCAACGAGTTAAGATTTTACCATTTTATGTTTTTTGTTTTTTTTTCAAGGACAAGAGGAACAAAACTACACTTTAATTATTATCACAGCAGATCATTTTGCTTTGAAAAATTAACTAGACTGTTTAGGACTGATGAGTAAATAGATGTATTCAAAAGTATCCAAAACCAAGACACTGTGCCCTGATTTTCTCATCATTTGCAAAATGTATCTTGCCCCAGTACAGATGCTAAACAGTAACATTTTTATATAGCGCTACATCAGGGAACCACTCACCCATTCACACACATACTCATCCACCAGACACTAGGGCCGTGGTGATTTAAGTGTCTTGCCCAAGGACACAACAGCAGTATTCATTTGTGGGAGCTGGAATTGCACTGCCAATCTGTGGGTCAGTGGATCCAATTATGCGGGATCCAAACCACCGGATGTATTGTATGAGCAGCTCTTGAGGTCCGCTGTGTGCAACCAATTATCGGGATCCAAACCACCGGATGTATTGTATGAGCAGCTCTTGAGGTCCGCTGTGTGCTGTCTGCATCTAATTAGAAAACTTTTTAAACAATCAGGAAGTGCACATTAACATGCTAGTCATTGTTAGTCAGTGAGTGAGGTCAAGAATGTTTTCTGTATTGAAGTCATTTTAGCATAACGTAACAAAGTAAAAGTAGTAAAGTATTGTACTTAAGTATATATTTTAGATATTTGTACTTTACTTAAGTAGATTTTAAAGTGGATACTTTTTTGTACTTTCTACTCCACGACATTTTTGAACTGGACTGAAAAGTAAAAGTATTTTTTATTATTGTTTGAGACCTGCTGAAAAGTCTGAGGGTTTATTTTATGTTTGAAGTTTGAGCAAACAAAAATATACAAAAATAAAAAGAAAACAGCATCGTTTCAACTCAGCATAAATCTTTATCAAATCACCACATTTGAAGCTTTATAGGACCTCAAAATCTGTGAAATACTCTGACTTTTTACTCTTTAAGTACATTTTTAAACGGGTACTTTAATACTTTTACTTAAGTAGATTTTCTCATGTGATACTTTTACTTGAGTATTTAATGGAGTACTTCTTCCGCTACTGTGCCTTTGACATTATTATCTGAGGGAACCCATTAGAAGTACATCTCTCATCTCCCATCAGTGTTTACCATGGTGCTGTGGTGCTTAATGTCTCTCCTCTGTTAATTGCCGTATTTCCAGCGGCACTTGAAGGCAGCGTAATTGCAGTGTGCACAGATGGGCCGATGGGCTGATGGCTCCAGGCCCGCCGATCCGCCCCGGGGCAGTCTGCTCCGGTGTGGCACGCGATAATACAGGCTGCTGGTCCACACGTAGAAACAACAGACAGATGTCCTTATGGAGAAGCCGACATGTGGACCAATTTAGACTGGTTTGACCTGGTTTAGTTCTGAATTAGACCTGGTTTAGTCCTGGTTTAGTTCTGTTTTTTTTTTCTTCTTGAGACCTAATTAAGACCTAGCTTAGTCCAGCATGGAGACCTGGTTTAGTTATGGGTTAGTCCTGGTTTAATCCAGTTTAGTCCTGGTTTAGACCTGATTTAGTCCTGGTTTAGTCCTGGTTTAGACCTGGTTTAGTCCTGGTTTAGTCCTGATTTAGACCTGGTTTAATCTAGTTTAGTCCTAGTTTAGACCTGGTTTAGTGCTAGTTTAGAGTCCTAGTTAAAACCGGGTTAGTGCTAGTTTAGTCCTGGATTAATCCAGTTTAGTCCTGGTTTAGACCTGGTATTGTCCTGGTTTAGTCCTGGTCTAGTCCTGGTTTAGATCTTGTTTAGACCTGGTTAAAACCTAGATTAGTCCTGGTTAAGATCTAATTTAGACCTAATCTTAAAACCTAATTAAAGACCTAGTTTAGTCCGACCAAGTTAAATCCTGTTTGAAACCTGGTTTAGATCCAGTTAGTCCTGGTTTGGTTCTGGTTATGACCTAAATTAGTCCTGGTTAAGAACTAGTTTACTCCCAGTTAACACCTAGTTTAGTGCTGGTTTAGACCTGCTTTAAATCTGGTTTAAAGCAATTTAGTCGCATTTTAAAGGTAGTTTTGACCAAGTCTAATTCTAGTTTAGACTGGGTTTTGTCCTGGATCCTAGATGAAAGGTTTACCTGGTTGCTTAGACCTGGTTTAGTTCTGGTTTAATTCAGGTTTTCTATTTACACTGATTTATGTAGATCTATGGGTCCTGGTTTAGTCCATTAGCCTTTATAGTTCTGGTTTAGTTATTATTTAAGCCCTTTTTAAGACCTAGTTCAGTCCTGGTTGAGTCCTGGTTTAGTCCTTCATTCGCCCTTGTTTAGACCTGTTTTCGACCTGGTTTAGTTCTGGCTTAGTCCTGTTTAAATCCTGATTAAGTCCTGGCTCATCTTGGTCCAGTCCTGGTCTAAAACTAGATGAGCCTTGCTCTGTTTGAGCTCACGCGTTCACCATAAACATAATTAAAAACATGGCTGAATTGACCGCAAGTCGCCCATTAGCGTTAGCATTAGCCATGTTCCAGCCCTTATCCATACACAGCGCTGTAATCTGTGCATTCAAGCTAGCCACGATCAAATTAAAACACGCGGAAATCCCAACCCCGCTAGTCCCATTTTAACGACCGCTCGTCCTGAAAAATAATTAGCTTTGTGGAGATGGCGATGGAAACATTTAATGATAGCAGAGCACAGAAGGCAAAATTCTACTTAGAGGTCCTATATATAGTATGTAGTATCCAGGCTTTTTAACTAGCAGGTGACGTTAGCTTCAGTATTTCATGTTTTATTATAGCGTGGCAAGCAGAAGGAATGTCTAAGTGACAAGTAACAGTACAGATACCAGAGCAAAAATATACCCAAGTAAAAGTATCTCATGAAAAAAGCTACTTAAGTAAAAGTATTAAAGTACATGTTTAAATATGTACTTAAAGACTAAAAAGTAAAAGTATTTTGTGCAGATTTTGAGACCTAATAAAGCTTCAAATGTAGTGATTTTGATAAAGATCTGAGCTGAATTTTGTTTAACGGAAACAGCTCAATCGATTATTTTTTCTATCTGTTTTTATTTGTATATTTTTGCTTGTTCAAATTATGAACGTGTTAAAAATGAACCCTCAGCCTTTTCAGCAGGTCTCACACAATAATAAAAAATACTTTTACTTTCCTTTTTTGCTTTTTCTGCTCTTAAATGTAGTGAAGTAAAAGTAAAAAGTATCCACTTTAAAATGTACTTAAGTAAAGCACAGATACCTAAAATTTGTACAGTACCGTACTTTACAACTTTTACTTTGTTAAGTTCCACCACTAGTAAAAACGGAAGAGTGGGCGGGGATAGGGGGCAGGTGAAAACACACATTTTCAGAGCACTCAAGCCTCAAATGCAGGACAATACAAGATTACTTAAAAATGCACCAGTCAATTGAAATACTTGAGTAAACTAATGCCAAGGGTAACATGACATGGTTAAAGCTTATAAAAGTAGATCTTACGTAATACGTCCCCTTTAAAATAAAACAAAAATGCATGTGTAATTTAAGCCATTCACGCCTTAAAAATAAGCTACAATCAGGTGGGTGAAGTGTCTTGACCAATGACACAACAAAGTATACATCCAACAAGCAACAAAAACGTGATGTGCAATGTAGGAACACAGGACCGACAACCTCCCCATAGAGCCCAATTATTCTCCCATGTAAGAGGGGAGTGTTTTGCCCAAGGACACAAGAACAATATGCAAAGCTGGTAGCAAGGACTAAACAGCCATCTTAACTCCTCTATGGAGCCATCTTAACTCCTCTATGGAGCCATCTTAACTCCTCTATGGAGCCATCTTAACTCCTCTATGGAGCCATCTTAACTCCCTCTATGGAGACGAGCAGGTGACACCACCAGGCCGATACTGGTCTGTTCTATGGAGAGGCGAGTCCGTTCACAGTAAAAAGTTTTTCAAGATATTTTGAGCAGTAAAACACCTGAACAAATGCAGGTCCAATTAGTTTAATGACTTACACAGGGAATTACTGTTATTGATTTGACTGAAATATTCCACTGTGTCAGATGCCCTCCCTGTGTCTCCATGGTTTGTCAGTTCATATTTCAGTCCATTTGTCAATTCTTCTTGTCAGAAAAATCACAATTCAACATTTTTCCCACATTGTTCAGCCCTAGTGCATTGCCTAAGGACACAAGAACAGCAGAACAGCATGCTAAGCTGTCTGCGAGAATCTAACAACCAATTTTTCCTTCAACAGTTTGGCTACTTCTGTTTTTAAAATTTCATAAAATGTCATTCAAATTTGACTTTGGATTAGAGACAGACTTATTTTGACCTCATGGAAAAAAAAAATCTGGTTTAAAAATCTTTCACTTAACAACGGTGCTGGTTTACTTTTGTTAATTAAAGGTGCACTGTGTGACTTTTCTGCAGTGTGCGTTTCCATGGAGATGTTATTTCTTTTCCCTCTTCTCTTTCTTTCCTCTCCTCTTTCTTTCCTCTCTCTCTCCTCCCCTCTCTCTCTCTCTCTCCTTTTCCCTCTCCTCTTTCTTTCCTCTCTCCCTCTCCTCACCTCTCTCTCTCTCCTGTCTCTCTCCTTTCCCTCTCACCTCTCTTCTCTCTCTCCTTGCCCCCTCCTCTCTCTTTTCCCCTTCTCTCTCCTGTCTCTTTCTGTTCCCCCTCCTCTCTCCTCTCTCTTTCCCCCTTCTCTTTCCTGTCTCTCTCCTTTCCCTCTCCTCTCTCCTCTCTCTCTCCTTTCCTCTCCTTTCCCTCTCCTCTCTCTCTCCTTTCTCCTCTCCTCACCTCTCTCCTCTCCTCTTCTCACCTGTCTCTCTCTCTCTCTCTCTCTCTCCTCTCCCTCTGTGTCTCCTCTCCATAAGATTTAAAGCAATTGGCTAAAAGATGACCCAGTCAACACAACAGACCACATACAGTTTTGAAAACATGCACATGTACGTGTATTGTCACTAAGTTACCTGGGATTTCATAATTGTGTTGGGGGAATGTCGCAGAATCTTTTTGTTCTAAACTCTTTCATTTGCTCTTTTTGATGTTTTTTTTTTTTTTTTCTTTGCACCAACCTTCAAGACAAAAGCATCTCTGGGTTTTCAAAGACTCAATCCCGGCTCACCAGTCTCACTCCCACATGGGCCGTAAACAGACAGAGCAAGAGACGGAGGAGCAGAGATGGTAAAAGGTGCAATAAAAACCTCATTTTCCTCGATGGTATGGAGGCGACTCAAATCTCTCTTCTTAAAGGAGCTCTACCTGATTTTTACCGTCTTAAAAACATGAAAAACAGAACTAGTTCATTCTAAACAGTTTGCAGTGTTTCAAAGTTATTCCTCACTTACCTTATGGATTCAGAGCATCCTAATTATTCACACTGATGAGTTAATAAGCACTTTTCACAACTTTCAGAGACGACTGCAGCTAACCACAACTAGTATGCTAACGACAGATAGCATGGGGCGGACTTATTTTGACCTCATGGAAAACTATCTGGTTTAAAAATCTTTCACATAACAACGACACTGGTTTACTTTTGTGAATTAAAGGTGCACTATGGGGCTTTACTGCAGTGTGTTTCCATGGAGATGTTATTGCTTTTCCTCGAATGTTCCGCAGCGTAGCACCACTCTGTCACATTAACACAGGGAGGACGTGCACACTCCACT
>KN484823.1:0-15464 GCA_000787095.1 Periophthalmodon schlosseri
TGGTGTTAGTAGAATTTTTTTACTTTATTTGAACAATACTTTGACATATGGTGGTATAGTAGTGGTAATGTTTTTAATTTTTTTTTTTTTTTTTTCATTATTTTACCTACACTACCAGTCAAAAGTCTTATTCAGTGTTTGTTGTTTTTCTTCATTTTTACTGCTTTCTACTTTCTAAATAACTTGTCTTTTCATTGCTACGTAACTCCATATATCTTACTTCATATATTTGATGTTCTCTGTTTGTATATAAAATGTAGAAATTAGTAAAAATAAATAAAAAAAACATGAGAGGGTGTGTCCAAACTTTTGACTGGGTTTCAGGCAAATAATTCCTTCCTGATTTGAAGGACTTTGTGAGGACCTTTCCCCGGTCAAAAACATATAATATTTCGATTTTATTTTTTTTTCTATAACGATGGTGTAACGTTACCTTAGCTTTAAACCCACGTCCGTTACTCTCACTGTTTACCAATGTCCAAATCAGGTTCTGAGAGCTTATCATGCTGAAAATACATAATTTAGTGAGGAAGTTATGTCAGTTTTGTTTATCAAAATAATTCCACAAACCGCATCTCCGTGACCCCTTTGTTTACATCCAAATAAATGTTTTAGCCGAACTCTAGAAACAAGGAAATGGGCTCTTCTTGTTGCTCCTCTCCAACAATAGATCCACTTCCCGTGTTATTCAAAGGATACGCAGCCCTATTTCAGGCCCACTGTTGATCGCGATCATTATAACATAGGAAGATAAGGAAAAGCCCCACGATGCATTGCGTCGCCGTGTCCTTGGACAAACCACTTTTGCATGTGATCTGGAATGCGCTTCGCAGATGTTACTCGTCATGTTAAAACGTTAGCCTAGCTTTGGCCTTGCCTGTGTTTATGGTAGCAGTCCCTCAGAGCAAACCGGGTCTTGTAAAGGTCAAAGGTTAGGTTTAGTGTCTGGGGAATGAGACGCACTTAGGAGCTGCTGTGGTTATTTGGGTTCATCGTGTAAAACTAGAAGAACTAGAAAAACAAATCCATAGACTTTTTATGTTCCAAAGCGTAAATGATGTTTGTTTACGTGGCCTTTTCTGCTGTTTCTACACTATTTCACCAATCTTTCATTTCTTTCAGTAAAGTGCCCAGGCCTGAACAACTCGCCCCCCACGTTTTCGAAGTTGACGAAGATGTAGAAAAAGATGAGGTAAGACCATAGACTGTATAAAGAAGTGGACTGAGTGAGCCTGACGTCGCCCACAGCGTTCGGCTCCAGTCAAAGAGCCGACTTCCATATTTGGAATTCCGACCGCGAGTGTCATAGCAACCAAAGAGCCAATCAGGAGCGAGGCTGTTGAAGGTAACGCCCCTTCCCAGCAACAGCAACGCAACGCTGTCAATGAAACCTGCTGCTAACGCTAGTGGGAGCAACCTCGGGGAAAGAAGGCGCCTGATTTGTCTGTTATAAATGTTCATATCTTGATTTTTCGTACAAAATAGCGAAACAAAAACCCCAGGATCACGTAGAGCGGGTTAATAAGAACATTTAAGACCAAAATGACGAGTCTGACAGCAGCAGTTACAGACAGAGGGGCTACAGTTTTTAAATAGAAAGTGAATTGGAGCCAGAGTCGACGGAGCCGGGAGCGTTCTATCAGTTTCTATTTGGAACGCGGCGGCTAGCGGGTTAGCTACGTCCATTTATACACACAGTCTATGGCTAAGACAAATAACACAAAACGATACTTCCCCAAAACGTTTCAAAATTGTCTCATGTTGGTTTGTCTGTGCTGCGCCGTTGCCATAGCGATAGCAACTTCTCCCCCAAGCCGGACTCTAAAACTAGATTATAACGAAAATTTACTCTCCTAATTATTTTAACTCCCAACACTCCCTGTTTTATCCTACACGAAATCTTTGCCTAATTTCATGTTCTGTTCTCAAAGTGTGTGCTGTCTGCTTCGTGACGTTGGCTGCATTTTAAGAGCGCGTCCTTTCTCAGTAATTACCGGCTTCAGGCATTGATTCAACAGAAAGCTTGTGACCTTTATAGGACAGATTATCTTTGCCAAAAATCCCATGAGATTATAAAAGTGCATTGTTGAACTTAATGAAGTGGAAGAGTGAAGGAACTGTCGATTTGGTGTCACGATTATCACGGTCAAAGTAATTGGCGTTAAAGGGCCCATATTACGCAGTTTTCTGATCTGTTCTAATGTTGTTTCCTCGTCACACACAGACCTGGAATTGTGTTTTGTTTCATTCGCACATGTTTTACTCAAACGTGTGAATGAAAAATAACACAATATGACTTAAACCTCACAAGAGTCAGTTTTTTGAAATATAGGACTTTTAACTATTATATCAGGATAATTATTAAAGTTGCTAACGGTTTAAAAATGTTCTGGATATGAATAACTATAATTTTAATATTATGAATAGGTTCCATATTTAAACAGCTGTTATAGTATTGTATTTTGTTATGAGTGAAAACATCAGTGATCTGGAAGAAATCATCGGGGAGAAGTAGGTTTGCTCTGCACATCCTGGTGATATAAACGCCATTATCGTTGTCGGCGATTATCCAGATTATATAAAACGTCCCACAAACGATTTTTGCCAACCGTTTTTATCATGATAAACAATATTATTATTATAGTCCCATCCCTAATGCTAAGCTAACCTCCCCATAGACCGTATAAAGAAGAGGGCAGCTGATTTGTCTGTTATTAAAGTTCGTATTTTGATTTACAGACACAATAGCGAAATAAAAACCCCAGAAACATGTAGAGCGGGTTAATACGAACATTTAAGACCAAAGTGACGAGTCTGACAGCAGCAGTTACAGAGAGAGAGGCTACAGTGTTTCAATAGAAAGTGAATTGGAGCCGGAGTCGATGGACCCGGAAGCGCTCCCGTGCTCACTTCCGATTTGTAACGCGGCGGCTAGCGGGTTAGCTACGTCCATTTATATAAACAGTCTATGAACCTCCCATTGGTCTTAAAACCTGCCTGCAACACTTTAAACCGACTCCTTCCGCGTCTTCAACTTTGTACATGTTTTTGCCATTGAACGAGGCTGAAGAACGCCGCCTTATGTAATTAATTAGGTTCTGTTTGCACCCCTTTTTCTCAGGACACGGCCTCCCTTGGATCCCAGAGAGGAGGAGTGTCCAAACATGGCTGGCTGTACAAAGGAAACATGAACAGTGCAATCAGTGTTACGATGAGGGTAGGTTCACTTAGTCCTGTTGTAAGTTTTGCTATTAAAATCATGTATAATACAATTTGCAGTGAACTAAGAAAGGGTGATATTGGTATATTTTTTTCTCCAACGTCTCCAGTTTTGCTTTTCCTTGGAGCGTGTTCCATTTTTGTGAAGCAAAACAGCTAAAAGCCTCTTTCCCGTCTCAGTTTTGGTACGGTTAGTCCTCAGCCTTATGCAGTCATGTGATCTGGTGTTAAATGTTCCAGTATTAACAAGCAGCTGAAGTATTCTGGCAGTTTTTGAAGTAATCTCTTATAGAGACATTTCATACAAGACCGTTCCATCACCTGTTATAAGTTTGTGCTTTTTTCAAAATGATACGACGTGGTGGAAGCAGTACTCAATATTGTTACTTAAGTAAAAGTACAGATACTGGAGCAAAAAAATACTCAAGTAAAAGTAAAAGTATCACATGAAAAAATTTACTGAAGTAAAAGTCTTAAAGTATCCGTTTAAAAATGTACTTAAAGAGTAAAAAGTAAAAGTATTTTGTGCAGATTTTGAGTCTTATAAAGCTTCAAATGTAGTGATTTTGATAAAGATTTGAGCTGATTTTTTAACAATCGAATCTAACACTTTTTATTTGTATATTTTTATTTGCACAAACTATGAACGTGTTAAAAATAAACCTTCAGCCTTTTCAGCAGGTCTCAGACAATAATAAAAAATACTTTTACTTTTCAGTCCAGTTCAAAAATGTAGTGGAGTAGAAAGTACAGATACTGCTCTCAAATGTAGTGAAGTAAAAGTAAAAAGTATGCACTTAAAAAAGCACTCAAGTAAAGTACAGACACCTAAAATGTTTACTTTTACTTCGTTACGTTCCAACACCACACATTGTGTAGCTAACAATATGTACAGAATGGTTCAAAGTTCAAAAGTCAGTTGGCAAACAATGGGACGTTATAAACCCTGATGTTTCTAGCTGTCAACATTACCCTCACCCTCATTTGTAAATTACTTTGTTGAAAGACTTTAACTAATAGAAGTCGTTTGTTTCGCTCCCTAAACACATATGGAAAACTGGCACTCGCTTTCATTGCCCCCTTGAGCTTTCCCATGCCCTGTTATGGTATTTTTAGAGCCAGAGGGACCACTGGGATGTTTACGTTGTCTGTTTCCACCCTGCAGTCTTTTAAGAGGCGGTACTTCCATCTGGCTCAGCTGGGAGACGGCTCCTATAATCTGAACTTCTACAAAGACGAGAACACGTCCAAAGAACCCAAAGGAACCATCTTTTTAGACTCCTGTATGGGGGTCGTGCAGGTAAAGGTCAAATGTCAGAGGTTAAAGCAGCAGTTACGGCAAGTAATGTTTTGAGACTGGGTTAACTCTGAACGTAACTGCGTTTAGTCATTTCAGTTTCAAAGTTTAAGTTGATTTAATAACAACAATTGGGTCTGCGCACACTAGCTCGATGTGTCTCAAAGCTTATGCTAACTTAAAAAAACAAGTTGGCGTGAGCGTAAAATGTAAAACAAACAGCCTATTAAAATGCAAATTAATTAAAATAAAGACTTCTAAATGTAGAATACTTCATCGGCATCGAATGGCCATGAAAAAACCCAGTCGATCAAATCTCAGTCGATTTCTAGTAAATACGGTTTTGACCATGGACACAACGACAGAATGCACTGGTCAGAGCGGGGATCAGACCCTCAGCCACTGCGGGTGACCCCCCCATATTAACCAAACCATATCCTTTCTATATTATGACGTGGTTATTATATTAACCAGCCTTAGAAGCTTCATACATGTAACAAAAGTGAGCTATGACTAACACATTCTTGTCTATATGTGAGAAAATAAAATCTATATTCAAAAGTAATGGAACGATCATTTCTGTGTGATCCCTCAGTCGTCCAGGTCTGATCCATAGCAAAAGAAAAATATGGAATCTGTCAACTGGACAAAACGTTGTAGGAGTGAAGACGTCTGTCTGAAGGGAGGAGCTAACTACACTGAAACTAAAAACACCTATTGTTTACAGTTTCTGTTTGTACGATGAGTCTATTGTGTTACTCTAAGTGTGCACTGTGCCTGAGTCCTACGTAGCACAGTCATTCAGGCCCCTAATGAGTGAGTTCACACCTAGACCTAGCCTACAAACAGAAACTGTAAACAATAGGTGCCTTATATCTATCCCTTCAGACAGATATAAGGCAGTGTCCAGCAGTAATCTGACCAGAACTGAAGAAGCGTCTTGGATGAGCAGCCGAACGCCTTCACTCCTACAACGTTTTGTCCAGTTGACAGATTTGAATTTTTCTTTTACTCTGGATCAGACCCGGACGACTGAGGGATCACGCAGATATATTCAAAAGTAATGGAACGATAACTAAACTTTTGTGTAACCATGATTTCCTTTGGTCTTGTAGAACAGCAAAGTGCGGCGCTTTGCCTTTGAGCTGAAAATGCAGGACAAGAGCACGTTCTTGCTGGCCGCAGACAGCGAGGCGGAGATGGAGGAGTGGATCGGCACGCTCAACAAAATCCTCCACAGCAGTTTCGAACAGGCCATGCAGGAGAAGAGGAATGGAGACATACACGATGGTGAGGAGGGCCTTTGGTTAATCTCACAATCAGTGTCTTTCCAACTTAACGCCGAGGATGTTTTTGTACCTGAAATAAACAACTTTCACTTTCACTGTGAGAGCTAATTATGTTGATATGCACTACCAGGCAAAAGTTTGGACACACCCTCTCATTAAATGTTTTATTTTTTTCTTTATTTTTACTCCTGGTCCAGTCCTGGTCCTGATCCAAGTTTAGTCCCAGTTTAGTCCCCGTTTAGTCCCCGTTTAATCCCCGTTTAGTCCCAGTTTAGTCCCCGTTTAGTTCCCGTTTAGTCCCAGTTTAGTCCCCGTTTAGTCCCCGTTTAGTCCCAGTTTAGTCCCCGTTTAGTTCCCGTTTAGTTCCCGTTTATTTCCCGTTTAGTCTCCGTTTAGTCCCAGTTTACTCCCAGTTTACTCCCAGTTAAATCCTATCATTCTATGTCTTTTTTCTTTATTTTTACTACTTTCTACATGTTATAAACACACAGAACACATCAAATATATGAAGTAAGATATATAGAATATGTTAAATATGTTTCGACAAGGCAAAGAGTGGCTATAGGCCTGTCACGGTAACACATTTTGAAGTTCGATATATCGCTCAAGTAAATATACACGATAAACGATAATATTGAAACACATTTATGCCACTGACACAAAAACCCAAGAGCAGATTTAAACGACAGAAACTATTCTAAATCTACAATATTGTTAAAAATCATGAGCTGCAATAAATAAACAGCAGAATGAAACACTTCAGTGTAAGTTTGCATCTGTAATAAGTCATGGAGGTTATTCATTCAAACTTTTACGGCTTAAATCTTATCATATAACTAAAAAATAACCAAAAAATTCCCAGTAGTGCAAAGAAAAAGTACACACAAGAAATACTGAGTTGATATAGTAATTATAGTGACAGGCCTACGTGGTTACTGTGAGGATTTGAATAGGAAATATAAAACATACCTGGGTGAGGTCAGAGGGGCCGAAATGTTAACTGATAAAAGTGAACCAAGAGTTAGACAGTGTGGGCGGGAGTCTTTTTAAAAACCTTTTCAGCAAATTTAGTTAGTTATTTAAGTTTTTTCTTTTCTACATAACTCCACATATTTTACTTCATATATTTGATGTCTTCTGTTTGCATATAACATGTAGAAAGTAGTAAAAATAAAGAAGAAAAAACATCGAATTAACTTTTGACTGGGCGTGTACTTACTATTCTTGCTATTTTTGCTCCTTATTTCGAATTTATATTTTTATTTTACTTTTTGTTATTATATGATATTAGAGATAGATCGATATATCGGTTGGTCGATATATCAGGCAGATTTTTTTTACTTTTTAGCGCATCTGTTATCGGCCTTACATCTCCAGCAGAGGGCGATATTTTGTTTTGGTCGATCTCCTGCCTCAAAAATCCACACAAAGCTTTATATTAACACTTTAATATGAAAAGATAGTGCACAAAACATGACCACACAGCTCTGTTATAGGTCTGTGGTAAAAACGGGCTTGGGGTCAGTTTGTAGTAAATTTGAATTACATGAATTGGGGAAAATAATGAAAATCGGCCCTATATATCGGCCCCAAATTATCGGCAGAGCGTATCGGCCACGAGTTGTTCTGGATTCCAAACAATCGGTATCGGCATCGGCCATGAAAAAAAACCCATGTTGGTCGATCTCTGCGTCCCAATTATTTCGTTGTGGATCAGTAACGTTTGAGTCTAAGTTTAAGTCTGATATAACTGAATCCGCTAACCCTGTGTTGATCCTTCCAGCAGACGAAGAACACGGAAAAGCAGACGCCTCATCCGGAAGTTTTCAGGACAGCTTTCAGGTGATGTGTTTTTCCCATTCGAAGTGAGATGTTTGCGGCCGCACGGAGCCCACGTGGATTCGTTGTTTAGGCCCTTGTAGCCCTGCTGAAGTGATTGGTGCAAAAATCTATGGCGCAGAATTCCCTTATGGTGCAAACGCAACAAACACCTGGTAAAGTGTGTTTTGACTCCATAAACGGAGAAACAGCAAAGCATATTTCAGTGTGAAGCAGTAAGAATCCAGCCATACAGTGTTTTGGGCTCATATTACGCTGTTTTCTGATCTGTTCTAATGTTGTTTCCTCGTCACAAACAGACCTGGAGTTGAGTTTTGTTTCATTTATTTCATTTATAGGTCACAAGAGTCAATTTTGTGTAATAATATTACCTTAAAGTAAAAGTACAGATACAGGGGTATAAAGTTACTCAAGTAAAAGTATCACATGAAAAAATCTACTTAAACAAAAGTATTGAAGTACCCGTTTAAAAATGTACTTAAAGAATAAAAAGTAAAAGTATTTCACACAGACAAATGCTGTTCATGTTAGAGTGTAAATGTAGTGATATTGTTTAAAAAATTATATATATTTTGTCCAACAGTATCAATACAAAATCAATTTCTTAACTTTTCTTATGAATTTTGTGTGTTTATTTTGTTTGCTTGAACTCGAAAACTTTAGTCAGGATGTTTCCACAAACATGGTAAAAATAACCCCTCAAATCATATGAAAAGTACTTTTTACTTTTCACCCCTGTTCAAAAATGTAGTGGAGTAGAAAGTACAGATACTGCTCTCAAATGTAGTGAAGTAAAAGTAAAAAGTACCCACTATAAAATGTACTCAAGTAAAGTACAAATACCTAAAAATTCTACTTAAGCACAGTACTTTACTACTTGTATTTCGTTACCTTCCACGGCTGGGTTGGAATAATATGTCCTGATGATGCATTTTCTGCTGGTTCAGTTGAGTTACGAGTCATGAATTATTTATTACTTGGACATAACTGAGATGAGATGTTTTTGTGTCAGTATTGAATGAGGGGAAATGCACTACAAGCTTCTACTGCTAATTAGTGCTGTTTATCTAAATGTGCCATGTAAAACAAATAACAACATTCATTTGATTATTTCAAAACTTTAAAGGTTCTGTATTACACAAAATTCACTCCTGTGAGGTTCAAGTCATGTTATAATGTTACCTCCTCAAAAACAGACCTGGAGTTGTGTTTTGTTTCATTCACACACATTTGAGTAACACTTTATTATTAGTCTGTCTACATCTCCAAAGCTCAAAATGCTCTGTTCCACCTTGTGATGTCATGAAGCGGTAGTTTTCAACAGCTCCTTTTACCTTTAGTTCAGTAGAGATTGGCAATTCCAGGGCTGAACTCATCCAAATGATTCTAGTGAAGGTGTGTGGAGTTTAAAAACACAGTGGAGCACGTCCTGTATCACCACGTGACATCACAAGGTGGAACAAAGTATTTTCTCAGCCTAAATATGCAGAGTTTGTGTGTTAAACATGTGTGAGTGAAACAAAACACAACTCCAGGTCTGTTTGTGACGAGGAAACGACGTTAGAACAGATCAGAAAGTAGTGGCATTCCGACAGCGAGTATCATAGCAACCAGAGCGCCAATGCGGAATGAGGCTGTTGAAGGTAACGCCCCTTCCCGCCCTGTTGCTAACGCTAGCGGGAGCGACCTCAGGGAAATAATGCGCCTGATTTGTCTGTTATTAATGTTCATATGTTGATTTACAGACACAATAGTGAAATAAAAACCCCAGGATCATGTAGAGGGTTAATACGAACATTTAAGACCAAAATGACGGGGACACAGTTTTTCAATAGAAAGTGAATTGGAGCCGGAATCGCTCATTCTCACTTCCTATTTGTAACGCGGCGGCTAGCAGGTTAGCTACGGCCATTTACATGTAAACAGTCTATGGTTACCTCCCTCACATTTAACACCAGCGGCAGAACTCTGCACTGAATCTAACACGGTTTAAATGTAATATAAACGATAAATAAAAAATAACCCAACGTATTTTTACAGACCGCCAGAGACATTGAGTCCAAAATGAAAAGTGAAGCTCGACTCAAGCTGTTCACGCTCGACCCCGACACACAGGTAATGAACTCGTATAACGCCAACGCAGCTACGCCTCTGTCTCTGGTGTTATTTTTACAAACTAATTTTTCATTTCAGAAACTAGACATCTCCGGGATCGAGCCAGACATACGGCAATTTGAGGAAAAGTTTGGGAAGAGAGTGCTGGTCAGCTGCCACGACCTGTCGTTCAACCTGCAGGGCTGCGTGGCCGAGAACGACGAAGGACCCACCACTAATGTACGTTTCACTTCATCTGTAAAAACCAACGAACCCGTCTACAGGGGGCAGAGTTGAGGTTTTGAAGCCGTCACGCAGATCCCTCACGGTTCAGACGGTCCGTTTGGCCTGCCCTCGCTGAAATGCGTGTCGTTGGCTGGCAGTCCTGACCGCTGGTTGCCACGGTAACCGTCTTAGACCTCACAACACCCCGCCGCCGCCGCCGCCGCAGTCTGAAGTCGGTTTCCTGCTGTCCGTCTCCAAGCTCTCTGTCTGTGTGTGTTCCAGCTATTAGCTCACATAATGGCTCTGTGTAACTGGAACATGTTTGTTTTTGTTTATTTATTTATTTAAATGTTTTATTTATACAGGGAGAGCCCATTGAGAGCACTCAGACTCCTCTTCATGGGCGCCCTGTTCAAATATAAAAAAACCAAACAAACAAGTACACAAGTCCATTTAAAACATTAAAAACAGGAGCAAGTGTGAGTATAAATGTTTATCTCCAGATTATTAAAGTGCATTTGTGGCGCCAAAGTATCCAGTTTTGCATGTCCTTGAAATTTATTCCATTTTTGGGAAGGAAAACAGCCAAAACCCCTTTTTCCCATCTCAGTTCTGGTGCAGCCAGTTTTTAGACTTAATTATCCTGACAGGCCTGTCATGACACGTGATCGTATCTTCTCATTTCATTTTTGTATTTATTTCGAGCAGATTAATGAACACAAGAAGTTCGCACACATGTACCCAGTTCACTTAATGCACATTTCACATATTTTTTTTCTTATTTAAGCTCGAAAAGGAGTGGGAAGAAGAAAACATATTAAATCCCACCTCTGTCTTCCATTCCACATCAACTTAATATATTTTGAGGCTCAGTGTTTATCATGGGTTCTTTTTCTTTGCAATAATGGGGAGATTTTTGCCATTTTTATGTAATAAGGTGAGATTTGCGCTGTAGAGGGTTGACAAAGTAACTCTTATGGCTACCTAATATCGTTTGCAATTTATTTGTTGCTGTTCAGGCTTTTTAATGGGACTTTCTGTTTAAAAATCACTTTACTTGATCCGTAGTCACATATTATGCTTCAAAATGTGACAGGCCTAATCATGTGATCTTGTATTAAAAGTTCCCATATCAAAGTTCAACAAACAAGTGAGAAAGAGAGATATTCAGGCAGTCTATCAAGTTTTCTCTTTTAAATCCATTTGGAGCCAAGTTCCACGTTTTAGAATTCCGACCACGAGTATCACAGCAACCAAAGAGCCAATCCGGAGCGAGGCTGTTGAAGGTAACGCCCCTTCCCGCTACTTTTTCATAGCGAGTACAGTGATGGGTTTGAAAGATAGATTATATACATGGCCCATTTCTAAATAGAAGAAGTGCATTAGAGACCATTTATATACTTTCTATTTATTTTCTTTCGTTAGCTCCTCCCTTCAGACAGATATAAGGCAGTGTCCAGCGTTAATCTGACCAGAACTGAAGAACTTGGACGAGCAGCCAAACGTCTTCACTCCTACAACTTTTTGTCCAGTTGACAGATTTGAATCTTTCTTTCACTATATTTCTTTTCTAATCGTTTTTCCTCCCTCTCTCCTTCTCGTTCCCAAAGGTGGAGCCGTTCTACGTTGTGCTGTCCCTATTTGACGTCCAGAACGGCAGAAAGATCTCGGCCGATTTCCACGTGGACTTGAATCACCCCGTAGTCCGGCAGATGACCGGTTCAGGTTTGGGCCCGGACATTCAGATCAACGGGGACCCTCGCGCGCTCCCGGAAGCAGCTCTGCAGTATCCGAAACAAGGCGTGTTCTCGGTCACGTGCCCTCACCCAGAAATCTTCCTAGTTGCGAGGATAGAGAAGGTGCTGCAGGGAGGCATCACCCACTGCACTGAACCTTACATGAAGAGCTCAGATTCAACGAAGGTAAAACCGTTATATACGTCATACTCGCATTAGGCTGGTTTGTTGTTTTGTAATGTTGTTTCCTGTTTGGTAGATTGCACAGAAGGTTTTGAAAAATGCCAAGACGGCCTGCAGCAGACTGGGACAGTACAGGATGCCTTTTGCCTGGGCTGCACGGTGAGCGATCCCAAAATGTGTGATTATTTCTGCATGAACAATAGTGTCTTTAAATCCATTTTTAACTGGAACCAATCCAGAGCGACGCTATTGAAGGTAACGCCCCTTCCCGCCTGCCCCTCTGGTTTGTCACGGAGCGGGCGCTTAGCAACGCTGTCAATCGAGCCTGTTGCCGACGCTAGCGGGAGCGACCTCGGGGAAAGAAGGCGCCTGATTTGTCTGTTTTAAATGTTCATATCTTGATTTACAGACACAATAGCGAAATAAAAACACCAGGATCAAGTAGAGCGGGTACAGTAGCGAAATGGAGAGAGAGGGGTGATCATTTTTCAATGTAGTTTGAATTAGAGCCAGAGTTGTTGGAGCCAGAAGCGATGATGATCACTTCCTATTTGGAACGCGGAGCTAGCAGGTTAGCTACCTCCATTTATATAAACAGTCTATGGTTGCTACCTATTTAAGACCTGTAATTAGCAATGCCAGGTGCTGCAAATTGATGAGTCTTTGAGATCAGTCTTTTGACCGTGTTCACGGATCATGCCAAAATAAAGGAATATTTGAGCTTTTAATGGAGTTTTGGGCTCATTTATATGGAAACAGGCGATAGAAATGTCTTTTAAAATTTGCACCTTAGTGGCTTGTGTGGCATAGGGCAACACTGTCCCTACAACTTTATTTTATATTCAAATCCTTAAAGTAGCCACCCTTTGCGTTACAATGGATCATACCTGGACAACTGAGGGATTACACAGGCACCCTTTGCTTTGTCGAAAAATATTTAGTAGAGTTATTTAACTTCCTTTCCTGGATAATTCCATATATCTTCTGTCATATATTTGATGTCTTCTGTTTGTATATAAAATGTAGAAAATAGTAAAAATAAAGAAAAAAATATGATATGTCCAAACTTTTGACTGGTAGTGTAATTCAGACACTTTTTATTGCATTTTTTCATATTTGTTAAAGGTTAATTAACAAGTAGCTCATGCTTTATAAGTAGACAAATTACATAACACAACTACACTGTAACACTGAGTGAGTTTTGTTACTGATGCTGGTAGAAATCCTGTGTGTAGTGGGGAAAAGACAATTATATAACTCAAAAAACTGCTAAAAATAATTATTAAAATATAACATACCTTTTTTTCTTTACTTTTATATAAAATTTTGAGGGGTAACATTTGGACGTATCAGTATCACTTACGGATTTAGCTGGTGCGTTGGCTGCCTGAGGTACATCGTAAATGGTAAACGGTCACATTTTTACGCAGCGCTTTTCCACTTTCAAGGCTCAAAGCGCTTTACATCAAGGAACCACTCACCCATTCACACACACATTCACTCACACATTCATACACCAGTGCACACAGACACTCTACCAACTGAGCTACTGTCGCCCCACCGATCTGATTGTTAAATTTTTCCATTCGTGTTCAGTGGCAGATCAATATTTGGAGCTCTGACCAAAGAATATTGACCAGTGTTGTTCCAATTCCATTCAACACAGTTAATTTATTTTTGTATAGAGATGCACTGACCGACAAAGCTAACTATATGTATTTTTTTTGTTGTTGTTTATGTAAAGCACTTTGGGCAGCTTAAGTTGTATTTAAAATGTGCTATATAAATAAAATTGAATTGAAATGAATCTTAGGTGCATGTGGTATTTGCAGGGGAGTAGACAGATGGGGGGCAAAGGTGTCTGTTGTCTCGGGCCCCAAAACTGGACCCTCTTGCTATTACTTTATATTAGAGGGGGGCCCCTGTGGCGCTTCTTGCCCCGGGCCCTCAAATTTCTGTCGCCGGGCCTGGGTTTTTGTATATTTTCGCTGCTACTAGCTTGTTCCTAATTTGTCACGCCTGATTAGAAATACACTTATTTCATCTCGATATTCCCTGACTTCTAATCCCATCGGTGTACGGTGTTTTCTTTCTTCTACAGGCCTGTATTCAAAGACGCATCTGGAACCTTGGACAAAAGCACTCGGTTTTCCGCTCTCTACAGACAGGACAGCAGCAAGTTGTCAGACGAGGATATGTTCAAACTGCTCACTGACTTCAGGAAGTAAGGAAGTTCAGAAAGAGCTTTGTTTTATCCTTACAAACTTTTCTCAAAAAGATCTCAGATAGAATAACAGTTACTTGCTCTACAGACCGGAGAAAATGGCCAAGCTTCCTGTGCTTTTGGGCAACTTGGATGTGACGGTCGACAGCGTTGCTCCCGACGTAACAAGTAAAAGATTCAAGTTATGTTTAGCTGCACTTAGGCCTCAAACACAGTTTGAAGTTCGATGTATCGCTGAAGTAAATATAGACGATAAATGATAATATTGAACCTAATCTATGCCACTGACGCAAAAACCCAAGAGCGCATTTAAAGGTTCTGTTACACAAAATTGAAAAAAAATTTACCTCCTCAAAACAGACCTGGGGTTGTGTTTTGTTTCATTCACACATGTTTGAGTAACACTTTATTATTAGTCTGTCTACATCTCCAAAGCTCAAGTACACAAGATAAATACTGACCCCAAAAATCTTGTTCCAGCTTCCAGATATTGAACGTTAAGTCGATATAGTGATTATAGTGACAGGCCTAGTTCCACTTTATAATTTTTTATATTCTATACTATTCTATTTTTGCCCAATTATGAACGTTAAGTCGATATAGTGATTATAGTGACAGGCCTAGTTCCACTTTATAATTTTTTATATTCTATACTATTCTATTTTTGTTGTTTCTAGATTGCGTTACTCCTTCGTACATCCCCGTGAGGAACTTTGAGGGAAATGGACCCAGCAGTGCTTTGCTCGAAGTTGAAGAATTCGTCCCATGCATCGCCAAATGTTCCCAACCATTTACCATCTACAAAAACCACCTTTACGTCTACCCCAAACATCTCAAATACGACAGCCAGAAGTCGTTTGCCAAGGTACTTTTTGCACTATTTAAGTTCAAATCTCCTCTCATGGTCTAATCTATTTTAAATCAGCCCTATTGTGCTTGTGTCTGCTCTATAGTTCTAATCTATGACACCCGTGGATCATTATGTTATAATTTGCACATTTTAAATCACAAAATTCATCTACAATGACTTAATAAAACAAACAAATCCGCTGACTTCTGCGTTAGAAAACTGCGGTGCCCAATGGGAGCCAGGGGTGTAGCAGCAAATTCTGTGTAAAAATCATCTTGGGGGCCCGCAATACATATTGTCTTATGCAAAAAAAAAAAAAATGCATATTACAGACTTTGTGAGGGGCCCCTCCCTGCACTGGGCTCTGGGTAAACAGTACATTTTACCCCACAAGTCCAACGCCCCTGATGGGAGCTGACGCCACATAAACGTCATCGCAAAGAGCCGTGTAGCTGTCCTCCTATGGACAGCTGCACATCACACTAGCGAGCAGCCAATTTTTTTTTTT
>KN484823.1:15486-37479 GCA_000787095.1 Periophthalmodon schlosseri
TGCCGAATCCTACGAGTATCACCGATTAAGAAAATAAAATAAAAAGTACGTCACAGTGGGCGTGTACCGGTGGCGGTGAAAACGGGGTTTGACCGGGAAAATGCGTCTTGAAAATAAGCGATTAAAGATTTACTCAAACATGAATCACTCCAAATACAACTTCGAGAAGGTCAATGAGAAACAATTATAACACGGTTAAAAGCTCTGAAAAGTCCATTTTGCAGAATAGGTCTGCTATAAAAGTTATAATCTTTTTATTGGCACGCATTCTCCGTTTTTTTCTTTTTTTGTTAGGCATTATAACAACTGGCAGCTTAAGCTCAGGCATTATCCTCAGGCAGAGCAGCAGTGTCTGACTAAAACATTAATTTAAAACCAACCTATTTTTCCTCTCTGCGTCTGACCTCCATTTTAAACCGGAGCTGGCGAACTTTGAAATATTTTCCTACCTTCTGTTGAAGCTAATGGGTTTGTGTGCTGGACAAAGGGTTAGAATAGAGAGAGTGTCTGGCAGCAAATTGGTTCTGGGCCAAAAACGACTCCTGCGTTTCAAATGTGATGTGTATTTGCCTTTTCAACCTTCTGTCCAGGCAAGGAACATCGCAGTGTGCATAGAATTTAAAGACTCCGATGAGGACGAAGCACAGCCGCTTAAGGTCGATCTCTATTATATAACACGACGTTTGATTCCGAATATAAACCTCAACCAAAATGGAGCTAATCTAATAATTGGTGTTTCTTACAGTGTATTTATGGGCGTCCAGGAGGCCCCCTCTTCACGAAACAGGCGTACGCTGCTGTTCTTCACCACCAGCAGAACCCAGAGTTTTATGACGAGGTTTGTATCTATGTACACGCACATTAAAGGTCGTATATTGGCATTAGAAGTTCACTGTCTTACCCAGGAACACAACAATATGTGTCAGTGTGGGAACTGAACCAGCAACCTTGTGATTCCCACTACTGCGCTACATCGGTTCAGTTGATATCCTGTTTGGACACATAAACTGATGTAATAAGACAATTCACTGGTTGCAGTTGGCCCAGAAAGTTGTTCTGTCGTAATGTGTTAAGTAACAGCTACATAACACATTTGGATCCGTTTAGTTTTATTTTAGTTTAAAGGAAATTACTGCTGTTCCTTAATCATCCCTAATAAAAATGACCCCAAAATATCATTAACAATAATAATTATATTTTTATGTTTTATAGATGTATGCGGTAGTTGGAGGGGAGTAGACAGGGGAACAAATGGGTTCTGTTGTCCCGGGCCCCAGGGTTTTAGTCTTAGCGGCCCAGAATTGGACCCTCTTCCTATTCATTTATATTAGAGGGGGGCCCATGTGAGGTTTCTTGCCAGGCCTGGGTAGTTGTATATTTTCACTATTACTATCCTCTGCCTCATTTGAAATACATTTTTGATTCTCTGACTTCTAATCCCATCAATTTGAGGTGTTTTCTTTTTAGAACAAAGCTTTAACCGCATTCAGAAACCAACCTCGGGGATATTTTTCACCCTGTTGTAGATCAAAATCGAGCTTCCTACTCAGCTGCATGAGAATCACCATCTCCTCTTCACATTTTATCATGTGAGCTGTGACAGTAACAGCAAGAAGAGAGACCTGATAGAGACTCCAGGTAAATCAGCTCACATTTACACACTACTGTTCTGCTTCCACTCTTTTGTATTTGACTTTATCTTTATCGCAGTGGGCTCCGCGTGGCTGCCTTTGCTCCGAGACGGCAGAGTTATTATGAATGAGCAGCTCTTGCCTGTTGCTGCCAATCTGCCCGCTGGGTATCTAAGCTCCCAGGACGCTGTCACCAAGGTATAAAAAAAAAGTTACGGTTTTGGCCCATTTCCTCTGCTCCGTTTTGTTCTTTTTATACTTTTGATAAGACGCACTGGTACCAAAGACTGTTTGGCTCCAGTCAAATGAAGCTCATCGAGGCCAGAGCAGTTGGAGGGGCGAATTTGGAGCAGAGTTCTATATTTGGAATTCTGAGCGCGAGTATCATAGCAACCAAAGAGCCAATCTGGAGCGAGGCTGATGAAGGTAACGCCCCTTCCGCCCGCACCGCTGGTTTGGCAGGGGGCGGGCGCTTAGTAACGCAGTCAGTCAAACCTGTTGCGACCTCAGGGAAAGAAGGCGCTGATTTGTCCGTTATTAATGTTTATATCTTGAGTTACGGACACAATAGTGAAATAAAAACCCCAGGATCATGTAGAGGGTTAATACGAACATTTAAGACCAAAATGACGAGTCTGACAGCAGCAGGTACAGAAAGAGGGGTGACAATTCACTTTCTAATGTAAAGTGAATTGGAGCCAGCGTCGGTGGAGCCGGAAGCGCGCCCATGATCGCTTCCTATTTAGAACGCGGCGGCTAGCGGGTTAGCTGTGTCCATTTATATACAGCGGCGGCTAGGGGTTAGCTGTGTCCATTTATATACAGTCTATGCTATGTACACACAGATTAAAGGTCCTATATTACGCAAAATGGACTCTTGTGAGCTTCAAACGATGTTATAATGTTGTTACCTCATCAAAAACATACCTGGGGTTGTTTTGTTTCATTCACACATGTTTGAGTAACACTTGTTATAATGTGTTACCTCATCAAAAACATACCTGGGGTTGTTTTGTTTCATTCACACATGTTTGAGTAACCCTTTTATTATTAGCCAGTCTACATCTCCAAAGCTCAAAACGCTCTATCTAGGCTCCTAAGATGCCGTCACCAAGGTATAAGACACTGACTTCTGTCTAATCGTTAACCCCGTGCAGAGGAAGTTTTATTAGCCACGACCAAATTGCAAAATCGAAAAAGCTTTTAGGACAATTCCAAGTGAATTAGATCAGTGTTAAAATGTGATCCCTAAATCCAAAATTCAATACGTTGTGATTACTCCCTAGTGCAGTTACTTTGATACATGGCTCCTATTGATTTGTGTGAAATTCACTTAATTATGAAGATAACTGTAACATTTTGCCTATAACTTTTTAAAGAGAACAAAAAGTATACGAAATTGCTTTAAAATTAACTTTCAAATACTTACCAGTGTTTCACATCAATTTTGAGTTTTGTTTTGTTTGGTTTTTTAGCTTTATTTCAATTATTTCATTTCATTTCTTAGTGCCTTACTGTCATTTTTGAGCAGTGTAATTTATGATTTTACATGTTTTTATGTTTGTATTTATGTTATTTGTCCGTTTATTTGAAGCACTCGGGCTCAGAGATCAAATGGGTCGACAGCGGGAAACCTTTGTTCAAAGTCTCCACTCATCTCGTCTCTACAGTTTACACTCAGGTCTGCGTTTTGCTTTTGTATTTCTGTCTCTGAGTCAAATTTAAATATATAAACTCTTCAAAATCACCTGCTGAAACTGCATTTTTTCCCGCAGGATCAGCATTTGCACAACTTTTTTCACCACTGTCAAAAGATGAACTTATCAGAGCAAGGTTTAGAGGGCGAGCTGGTCAAATACCTCAAGGTAAATATACTTCTTCAAAACAAAATGGCCGCCGCTAATATGGAACATTGATTTAATTCTGCTCGTAGAGTCTTCACGCGATGGAAGGGCACGTCATGGTCAACTTCCTCCCGACTGTTATCAACCAGTTGTTTTGTGTTTTAACCAGAGCCACACATGAGGATGTAGCTGTCAACGTGACGAGGTAGTTATTGTTATCATAAACTTTCATCTCTTTCAGTAGCCAGATACAGTTAAATGAGACCTATTCTGCAAAATGGACTTTTCAGAGCTTTAACCATGTTATAGATGTTTCTTCTCATTGAGCCTCTGAAGTTGTATTTGGAGTGATTCATGTTTGAGTAAATCTTTAATCGGCAAAAGATGGCGTCTGATTTGTCTGTTATTAATGTTCATATCTAAATTCACTGCCAAATGTCTGATTTGTCTGTTATTAATGTTCATATCTAAATTCACTGCCAAAATAGTGAAATAAAACCCCAGGATCATGTAGAGGGTTAATACGAACATTTAAGACCAAAATGACGAGTCTGACAGCAGCAGTTACAGAGAGAGGAGCGACAGTTTTTACATAGAAAGTGAATTGGAGCCAGAGTCGATGGAGCCGGAAGCGCGGCCCATGATCACTTCCTCTTTGGGACGCGGTGGCTAGCGGGTTATATACAGTCTATGCTTTGAACACTGCAGGCGGTGGATAAATGATGTTCCCCAGTATGGAGACAGTACATTTCTTCAGCGTGGAGTGAACCAAACCTGCCGTCTCTTTTTACTTTCATGTCTTGTCTCATTACTGTGTGTTTTTCATAGGGTGATGGTCCACGTAGTCGCGCAGTGCCACGAGGAGGGGCTGGAGCACTACCTAAGATCTTATGTGAAGGTTCAGAGCAGTTTGAAATAATAATACAAGTCCACGTTTGCTTTAAAACCTCTGACATTTCCCTTGCATCTTTTACAGTTTGTGCTGAAACCCGAGCCATATTCTGGTTTAAATGTAAAAACGGTTCACGAGGAGCTAGCAAAAGCGATGACAGCCATTTTGAAACCATCCACTGACTTTCTGACAAGTAACAAGCTGCTCAAGGTAACGTTTGGATGTGTTTTTATTTGAAAAACTCCGCGGCTGTCTGCCTCGCTCTGAATCCTGTTCTGTTTCAGCACTCCTGGTACTTCTTTGAGGCACTAGTCAAGTCGATGGCTCATTATCTCATAGAAAGTGGGAAAGTGAAGGTAAATCTGTTGCTTCCTTCTTCTAATGAATATCGAACGAATGCCTTTAACCATTTGCCTCTCCAATTTCATTTCCCAGCTCTCCAGAAACCAGCGTTTTTCTGCCTCCTTCTATCACGCGGTGGAGACGCTGGTCAACATGCTAATGCCGCACATCACACAGAAGTACAAGGACAACCTGGACGCCGCGCGGAATGCTAACCACAGCTTGGCGGTTTTCGTTAAAGTTCGTTCCTCTTATTCCCTTCAGATGTTTGTAAATCACACGGATGTAATATTCAGGCGTGGGACGATATTCAAATGTGGCGTCACGATTATCATGGCCAAATTTAACGCGATTAACGATTATATCATGATCATTATTAAAGTTGCTGTAAGATGTTAAAAAATGTTCATGCTAGAGGTAGATCGATATATCGTTTGGCTGATATTTGGGCTTAAATCCAAATCCATAATCCTTAAATATCAGCCTTAACCTCCTAAGACCCGAGCTCTTGCGTGTCATGGCTTTATCAATCTCACTTTGTTATTTGGGCTGATTGGGACGTGATGAGTGTAAAAATAAAGAATTATCTTTTTACATTATGAGAGAAATGATGTCCACATATGAGGATATTTTTTCAACTTTTTAATGATTTTGATAGAACAAAATAAAATTGCATTTGAATAATGATTTGCAAAAACTATTTATTAAGTGCCTGAACACAGCAACATTTTTCCTGAGTGTAAAAACAAAATAAGAAGCAAAAATTGTGTCTCTTGGAACAATGAGGCTCACTTGAAGAGCTGGTGCAGAAAGACATGAGCCGTTAACAAAGTCCATCTTAAATCTAAACCATAATGTTACACTCTTCTGTCACCTTTAAGTGGCAGTTTAATGACCTCATATGTGACACCAGGACCTTGTAGAGAAAAAAAAAAGTATTGTGGCCTAAACAACCCAAAATGTGTTGTCCACATATGAGGACGCCAGGTCCTAGGAGGTTAAATCTCCAGCACAGGTCAATATTTTGTTTTGGTCGATTTGCTGCCTAGAACATACACACAAGGTTTTAGTTTAAAGGTACACTGTAATTTTTCTGTTCTCTATGGAGACAACGATTAACGTCTCCCCTTTTTATCATGACAAACGATATTAGTGTTTATAGTGCCATCCTTAATGATAATCCATCTTTTCTTTTCTCCTTCCTCCCCAGCGCTGCTTCACCTTCATGGACCGAGGCTTTGTGTTCAAACAAATTAATAATTACATAAACTGCTTTGTACCGGGAGATCCCAAGGTTTAAAGACTTTTTATCGTTTGACATTTTAGAATTAGATTTAAATGGAGAAACGATCAGATATATTTCTTTCCTCCAGACGCTGTATGAATTCAAGTTTGAGTTCCTGCGCGTCGTCTGCAGCCATGAGCACTTTGTTCCTCTCAACCTGCCCATGCCGTTTGGAAAGGGAAGAATACAACGGTTCCAGGGTAAACGAATAACCTTCAGGATCACTTTGTCTCCTGCATCATCATCATCATCATCATCTGCCTCACGTAACTCAATATCGTTTGCCCAGATCTCCAACTCGATTACTCTTTGACTGACGACTTCTGTCGGAATCACTTCCTGGTCGGCCTGCTGCTGAGGGAAGTGGGCGGGGCTCTTCAGGAGTACAGAGAGATACGGCAGATCGCCATTCAGGTGCTCAAAGCTCTGATGATCAAACATACGTTCGACGATCGCTACGCTGCAAAAGTGAGTTCGACAGCAAAGCCGCGTCTGTATTTGTGACACGTAATAAAGATCTAACACTGATACTGTTCACAGAGCCATCAGGCCCGGCTCGCCACTCTGTACCTCCCTATGTTTGGACTGCTTCAGGAGAACGTTCACAGGCTGGATATGAAGGACCTGGCCCCTTTCAGTAACCACAGTGTAAGTGTGACACCTAGTGGTACAATACTGAATTGCATATTTTTATTGTTCTTATTATGAGATGATGTTGTAAGAGCCCATATTATGCTTTTTTCTGATCTGTTCTAATGTTGTTTCCTCATCGCAAACAGACCTGGAGTTGTGTTTTGTTTCATTCACACATGTTTAACACACAAACCCTGCAGATTTAGTTCTTCTCTCAAGCAGAAAGGACTCTGTTTGAGGAGTTAACAACATTATAACATGACTTAAAGCTCACAAGAGTCAATTTTGCGCAATATGGGACCTTTAATAGATGTTATGTGATGTATGAACTTTGCATTTGCAGTTAGGTATATTTTTATTTCGTATATTCAGAATCCCAGGGACGACTCGCTGGTGCCAAACGCCATGGTAACGCCTCACAAACCTGGCAGCTGTATAGAAAACGCCCTCCACAAAGACGTATTTGGGGTCATCTCTGGAACAGGTCTGTTCTTTGTTAATATCTAGCTCTAACATATATCGCAAATTATTAAACCAGGACTGTTTGCTGTTTTTGCGCAGCGTCTCCCCACAGCTCCACCCCAAACGTCAGCTCCGTTCACCACGCGGACTCCCGAGGCTCCCTCATCTCCACCGACTCTGGGAACAGCCTGTTGGACAAAAGCAGTGACAGAACCAACTCCCTTGAGAAGGTATCGCCGAACAAATACAGTATTTTTTACAGTATTTCTTTTCTTTACATTAGACTGTTTGATAAATAGCTTTTTGTGCATCACGCCAGCACCCCCACACTGTAATCCACCAAAAAGAGAAATTTCGGAGGCATTCTGTTAACGTACCCGTGCTTCCTGCCGGCACTGAAGACCCGACCCCAAACCGTGCACCTAAACGCATCACCATGGACTTCTCCCTGCTCTCTGTGCCCCTGTTAGACTCACTACAAGATAATGACTATGATAAACCAGGCCTGAATGGACAAGCTTACACATCCATACAAGTACTTAGTTCTGAGTGGACCTTTTTGCGGTGAACTAGAGATTGTACAGAGCCCAGTTGGCTTGTTTTAGAAGAATTGGAGTTATTTGAGTATTATGGCTAGGCCTGTCACGATAACAAATTTTGAAGTTCGATAAGCAATAATATTGAAACTAATTTATGACACAACAACCCATGAGCAGATTTAAACCACAAAAACTATTTTAAATCTACAATATTGTTAAAAATCATGTGCTGCAATAAATAAACAGCAGAATGAAACACTTTAGTCGTTAGTTTGTGTCTGTAATGAGTCATACAAGTTATTTATTCAACCTTTTATGGCTTAAATCTGATCATATCGCCAAAAATAACCCAAAATTTCCCAGTAGTGCAAAGAAAAAGTCCACACGAGAAATATTGACCCCAAAAAATATTGTTCCATCTTTCATATATTGAATGATCAGTCGTTACAGTGATTATAGTGACAGGTCTAGTTATGGCCAGGCCCGTCGACAGAAATTTGGGGGCCCCGGGCAAGAAACCTCACATGGGCCCCCCCCCCCCTATATTAAAATGGCCAGGCCCGTCGACAGAAATTTGGGGGCCCCGGGCCAAGAACCCTACATGGCCCCCCCCCCTCTTATATAAATTAATAGGAAGAGGGTCCAATTCTGGGGCCCGGGACAATAGACCCCTTTGTCCCCCCCTGTCGACTCCCCTGGTTATGGGCATCTGTACAATACACTCTCAATCTCTCTTTTCAGCTTGTCCCACATCAGGGAGTGTGTGTGCGCTTTGACTTTCCACGTCAAACACCTCATATAGTTTGAAATCTTAAGTTTGATGTCGCTATCTCAAAGCGCAGAGCTGCCTTTTGCGCTCAACCCTTTTTTTCTGTTTTGTTCATCTCTCTCAAAGCCTTTCTGGACGCTAACTGTTTCGTTTTGCCTCAGAACCAGTGTGCGTCGGCCCTCGGTAGCACCATGCTCCGCTGCGATAAACTGGACAGGGATGAGATCAGGAACCTGCTCATGTGTTTTCTACATATACTCAAAAGCATGTCAGAGGGTAAGACGGCTACTGCTGCCTCACGCCTGTTTAAACTATTTTTCTAATTTTAATTTTGTCTTAAAATGTCCCCTTCAGAGGCTCTTTTTGCATACTGGAACAAAGCTGCTCCCTCAGACCTGATGGACTTCTTTACCCTATTAGAGTAAGTTTCACAAGGTTTCATGTAGATTTGAGGGTTTACTTTACAACATAGGTCTTGCGTGGTAATAGGATAAAGAAATATATGTAGTGTCTGTAGTGTAATGAGCTGATATTTTGTGTTTAGTTCAGAGTTGACACCTTTAGTTGTTCTTGTAACAGTTTGTGTGTTGTTGTTGTTGTTGTTGTAAATCAGAGCTTTTAACCATGTTCTAGTCGTTTCTTCTCATTGACCCTCTGAAGTTGTATTTGGAGGGTTTCATGTTTGAGTAAATCTTTAATCGCCAATCGCACCGACGGCATGCGGCGGTTTGTTGTGATGACGTTTACGGCGACGTCAGCTCCCATTGGGCATCGCAGTTTTCTAACGCGGAAGTCAGCGGATTTGTTTCTTTTATTAAGGCGTTTTAGATGAATATTGTGATTTAAAATGTGTAA
Source organism: Periophthalmodon schlosseri (assembly GCA_000787095.1). Taxonomy (NCBI): domain Eukaryota; kingdom Metazoa; phylum Chordata; class Actinopteri; order Gobiiformes; family Gobiidae; genus Periophthalmodon; species Periophthalmodon schlosseri. Next base: position 24,739 of record KN484823.1, read on the forward strand.
ATTATAACATAATGATCCACGGGTGTCGTAGATTATAGCTATAGAGCAGTCACGCTAGTGTAGGTCGTCTTTAATGTAACTGCTTTTGTATGCGACGCTTGGTTGCTATGCCGATAAGTTGATGTGAAGGTTTCAGAGACTGGCTCTAGTGAGTTGGAACTGCTGTTGTTTTGTTCTTGTTTTGGCGTAGGTTACGGCTGACAGTTGCCCTTGTGTTCAGAAAATAAACAAGAATTTGACGTGTTTCCTTACACCAGAACGTTACAATATTATTCCCAAGAAGTTACTGTCATGGTTCACTAATACTTTTGCAGTCTTCATACTGGGTTAGGGTTTGATGTTGGATTAATCAGATTTCTATTCAGTTATTGGTGTAGTTATTACGGTCATGTAATTACCTTAATATCCGTTTGTGTTACCATGACAATTCCATCTTATTATTACTGTGTTCTAAAATTAAATATATAAATTCTATTGTTTATTCATTTGAACAAACGCTTTTTTTTCTGTAGAGTGTGCCTTCATCAGTTCCGGTATATGGGCAAAAGATTCATCGCCAGGTAAAAGTATCAAATATAAACTGCTTTGAAAATGACCTTCTAACCCAAAATGGCGTTTGAAATCCCACTGACGCACACACACATAATTTAAATGGTTTGAATCTGCTAACCCTGCACTTTTTTCTTTATTATTAATGCTCCGGGCAAGTTCTATTTCACTAATGCCTAAGCCCCTGGCTCCCTCCTGCATGGGTAAGACTATGCACGCCGCAGTACGACGCCTTGGCTTTTATATCCTTAAATTATATTCTCAATCAAAAAAATATCAGCTGACTTTTGAAAAACTTGGTTAGTAATCTGTCTTATTCTCTTCCATAGGAGCCAGGATGGGACAAGCCTTTTGACTCCAGATAAGAAGTCTTTAACTCTGCCTGTGTCTCGAAACAGGGCGGGGCTTCTGCACGCACGTCTACAGCAGCTGGGAACGCCTGAGAGCGCGCACACCTTCAACAACAGTACGTGCGCACATAGATATTAAACCAGACCTATTCTGCAAAATGCACTTTTCAGAGCTTTAAACCATGTTATAGTTGTTTCCTTCTCATTTACCCCCTGAAGTTGTATTTGGAGTGATTCATGTTTGAGTAAATCTTTAATCGCTTATTTTCAAGACGCCATTTTGCAGACCAACCCCCGTTTTCACCTCCACCGGTTCACGCCCACTGTGACATACACGGCCACTGTGACGTACACGCCCACTGTGACACGCCCACTGTGACGTACGCCCTTCGTTTTCCAGTTTTATTTTCTTAATCGTTGATACCCGTAGGATTCTGCAGCGTCGCGTCGTCATTTTGGTACAAATGAAAAAAAATCATCTGCTCGCTAGTGTGATGTGCAGCTGTCCACAGGGGGCGCCGACAGCATGAGGCGCTTTGCTGTGATGTTTATGGTGACATCAGCTCCCACTGGGCACCGCAGTTTTCTAACGCGGAAGTCAGCGGATTTGTTTCTTTTATTAAGTCGTTTTAGATGAATATTGTGATTTAAAATGTGCAAAAACATAATATAACATAATGATCCATGGATGTCGTAGATAATAACTATACAGACACAAAAGCACAATACGTCTGATTTAAACAACAGGACGCACTTACACATGACTACATATGTTTATATAGTTTCTCTTTACTCCCCTTTTGAATCATATTGTATTATATAAACTTATTAGTCATGTACCTTGTTATTCCTTTTTGATATTTACTGCAGTATCTGGATAAGAGAAAGCAAATTCCAAACCGTACACTCACATTCACAGGTTTATAACAGGGCCAGTCTACCCGTGGTTTCAAAATGATAAAAAAAAATTAAGACTGTTGCCATAGAAACAGTTTAAATAGAGATAATATGTCTTTTGAATAGTGAAAAGTCCTGAAAATGTCACCTATAACAGCTGAAACACACGATTACGTTGAAGATGATTTTGTTTATATCGATTTTATTACCAGCTCCTTGTAAGTGGTCATTAGCGTTATCAACTGAAATAAACACGGCGCTGATAGTGTTTGAGTAAATGTGATATTTATGGCATCAATAAAACCCTATCTCTCTGTCCTGACCTTCTGTCTTAGACTTAGACCGTAGACTGTGCATAAATGGACATAGCTAACCTGCTAGTCGCCGCGTTCCAAACAGGAAGTGATCGTGGGCGCGCTTCTGGCTCCATCGACTCTAAATCCGATTCACTTTCTATTGAAAAACTGTGTCCTCTCTCTGTAACTGCTGCTGTCAGACTCATCATTTTGATCTTAAATGTTCGTATTAACCCTCTACATGATCCTGGGGTTTTTATTTCACTATTGTGTCTGTAAATCAAGATATAAACATTAATAACAGACAAATGAGGCACTTTCTTTCCCCGAGGTCGCTCCCGCCTTCGTTAGCAACAGGTTTGATTGACAGCGTTGCTAAGCGCCCGCCCCCTGCGAAACCAGCGGTGTGAGCGGGAAGGGACGTTACCTTCAACAGCTTCGCTCCGGATTGGCTCTTTGGTTGCTATGATACTCGCGGTCGGAATTGCAAATATAGAACTCGACTCCAAATTCACCCCATAACTGCTCCGGCCTCGATGAGCTTCATTTGACTGGAGCTGAACGCTGTGGGTGACGTCACACTCGCTTAGTCCACTTCTTTATACAGTTTATGACTTGGAAAAACTTTGATCCACAAGAGAAACGATTTGGGTTGTTGTTTATTTCTGGTTTGTGTGTGTTGTTCAGTGTATTCTCATGCTGAGGCTGACGTGAGCAGCCAGTGTCTGCTAGAGGCGAATGTGTCCACAGAGGTTTGCCTGACGGTGCTGGACACGCTCAGCATCTTTATCATGGGCTTCAAGGTAACGGGCTTCAAAAATAATAATTAAAGGGGCATTACCGGCAGTAGCTCAGTCTAACACAAATCCTGCATGGTAGTTGTTCATAATAAACCAATTTAATTTATTCATTTATCTTTATTTATACAAGGAGAGCCCAATGAAAGTACCAGACTCTTTGGTGAGTCATGAGTTAAAATACAAAACAAAACAAACAAAAACAAACACACACATAACTGCATAGGTCCATTTAAAACATTAAAAAGAGGAGCAAGTGTGATTATAAATGTTATCACCACATTATTAAAGTGCATTAGTGGCACCAATCTGTCCAGTTTTACACGTCCTTGAAATGTGTTCCATTTTTGAAATAACCAAGTGTTTTTTTCCCAATTTCAGTTCTAGTGCAGCCAGTTTTTAGACTTGTACAATCATGTGATCTTGTGTTAAAAGTTCCCGTATCAAAGTTCAACAAACAAGTGAGATATTGAGTCAGTCTATCAAGTAATCCCTGATAGATACATTTTATACAGTGTTGTTCTTTCTCTTCCCAAGATATTTACAGGTGGTGACTCTTTCAATCAATGCACAATTTAGTATATACAGATTTTTAGCTTACACATTAATTAAAAATACTTGTATTTGCATTCAATGATAATTTAAGAACAGCATATAAATGTATGAGGCTTTCTCTTTAATTGCCACCAATGGAATTAATAAATACAGTAAAAAGTAGCGGGCCCAGAATTGAGCCTTGGGGCACTCCTTTGCTTAAAGTTTAAAAATTGTATTTAAACCCATCGGTTACTACTTCCTGCTAATATATATTTTGTTATTGTGGTCACCAGACACAGCTGACCTCTGACCTCGGGCACAACCCTCTCATGAAGAAGGTTTTCCAGGTCCATTTGTGTTTTCTGCAAATTCCACAATCGGAGACGGCGCTCAAACACGTCTTCACCTCCCTCCGGACCTTCATCTACAAGGTAAAACCAGAACTGCTGCGATCTGGACAAAAGCAGTTAAATGTTCTATCAAAAGTCTTATTATAAATGATTTGTAATGTTTGTGAGTCATGTAGATTAGACAAAGAGGCCAGAGTGAGGTAGCGTCCGTATCGCTCATAATTGTACTATTTATTTCAATCACACCTTTTTGGAATTGTTTTGAGAAAAAAAAATGTAATCAAGCTTTACATTGTATTAACTGCTCAGCCCTATGTACACGACCGGTCAACAGTTTGGACACAGCTTCTCATTCTTTTTTTTATTAATTTTTTTATTTTACTACTTTCTACATGTTAAACACACACAGAAGACATCAAATATATGAAGTAAGATATATGGAATTATGTAGTACAGAAAAAAAACTATATACATATTTTTTTATTTTATATTCAAATCTTCAAAGTAGCCACCCTTTGCTTTGTCAAAAAATATTTAGTTCCCTTCATTAGAATCATTTGGATAATTTCAGCCCTGGAACTGCCAATCTTTACTGAACAGCTACTTTTTACCTTTAGTTAACCTGAAAACTACCGATTCATGACATCACAAGGTGGAACAGAGCATTTTGAGCTTTGGAGATGTAGACAGACTAGTAGTGTAGAAAGTAGTAAAAAGAAAGAAAAAAAATGAATGAGAGGCTGTGTCCAAACTTTTGGCTGGTGTGTATCTGTCATAGACTCCTGGAGATTACACAGACTATATATTTATTATTATAAATGAATTATTATTAATGAATTATTATGAATATTTCCCCTGTAGTTTCCATGTACGTTCTTTGATGGCAGAGCCGACATGTGCGCCTCCCTCTGCTATGAAATCCTCAAATGCTGTAACTCCAAACTCAGCTGTATCCGCAGCGACGCAGCCCATCTGCTCTACTTCCTCATGAAAAGCAACTTCGACTACACGGGCCGCAAGTCTTTTGTACGAACGCACCTCCAGGTACGGAGCGAAATCCAAAAAAAACCACCCAGAATTCTGCAAAACAATCCAGGTATTTGACTGAAACTGCTTCTTCTAAGGTTGTCATCGCCGTGAGTCAACTGATAGCAGATGTGATCGGGATTGGCGGCACACGCTTCCAGCAGTCGCTCTCCATTATAAACAATTGCGCTAACAGTGACAAGAACATCAAGGTACTCGTCATATGAAAAAAATACAAACGGAAATCTCCACGTATGTCACTTGTCTGACTGTAGTGGTGTCGCTCGGTAGCACACGGCGTTCCCCTCCGACGTGAAGGACTTGATGAAGCGTATTCGGACGGTGCTGATGGCCACAGAGCAGATGAAGGAGCACGAGAATGACCCTGAGATGTTAGTAGATCTTCAGTACAGTTTGGCCAAGTCCTACACGAGCACTCCCGAGCTCCGCAAGACCTGGCTGGACAGCATGGCCCGGATCCACAACAAGAACGGAGACCTGTCAGAGGTATCGTACATGATCGTCTTTACTGTTAAAATGGAATTAACTCTGGATCAAATGGACTGCTTTGAAACTAAACTGGATTTTTCTGTGTCCAGGCGGCGATGTGTTATGTTCACGTGGCAGCGCTCGTGGCTGAGTATTTATGGAGAAAAGGTGAGGGGCCCATATTACACCATTTTCTGATCTATGTTCTAATGTCGTTTCCTCGTCACAAACAGACCTGGAGTTGTGTTTTGTTTCATTCACACATGTTTAACACACAAACCCTGCAGATTTAGGCTGAGTTCTTCTCTCAGACTGAAAACACTTTGTATATTACCACATGACATCACAAAGTGGAACAAAGTGGATGATTTCAGCCCTGGAATTGCCAATCTACCGAACTAAAGGTAAAAGGAGCTGTTAACTTAAACTACTGCTTCATGACATCACAAGGTGGAACAGAGTATTTTGGAGACATAAAGAGAATAATAAAGTGTTACTCAAACATGTGAATGAAACAAAACACAACTCCAGGTCTGTTTTTGAGGAGGCAACAACATTATAACGTGGACTTAAACCTCACAGGAGTCAGTTTTGCGTAATCTAGGACCTTTAAACCGACGCACACTTTCTTTGCTTTTATCGTCCTTCCGTTTCAGAAGTCGAGTGATGAGTCACTAGTTTAAAGTTAATCCAGTAAAAGATAATTCTCTGCTCAGTAACGATATGAAAAACATACAGTGTCATGTGTTCATCATAGGCGATAAAGCCCAGTACAGAACCCTCTGCTCTCCTCGAGGTGCAAAGGTCTACAGTTTATGTATTTAAACAAGGCATTTACAGATAAGGTACTTTTCACGTTTCTTCACCTTTTAAACCAGAAGATCATCTGTTGTACAACACACAAAGCACGTTTAAGTGTTTTACAACTACGTAAGGCAGACAGAAAATGCTTCTGTGTGGCTTGTGCAACCAGATTAGATTTAAATCATGGAGTAGATGCAAAAAATATGTATATTAAAGTCAATCAATCAACAATTTAATTAATCTCACCTCAAGGCTCTCAAAGTGTCTTGCGCAAGGACACAACAGCACAACACAACAACAGCATTCATCTGTGGGAGCTGGAATTGCACCGCCAACCACCCGACCAATGATTTTTATGAACCATCGAACCATTAACCTTCAGATCAGTGGACAAGCGCTCTACCGACTGAGCCACCGTCGCCCCGATTCAGGGCAGTTTGCAGATCTTAATAAAATCATGTACCCACAACACTCAGCACACCTCCAAACCAGTGCATCATGGGACATTAGCAGATTTACCTTCCATTTAAAAGATTTACGGCAGAAGGAATAAAAGATTTTGCTTAGTAGTTGGTGTTTTGTTGCGTATCACTCCACAACAAAAGACCAGCCGCTTTTGTTGCGGTGTTGGAAATCACAAAAGGCTCGTATAATAACGGGTTTGAGAAAGATTTTATTAAACATCTTAGACGGAATAAGACAACGGGGCTTTTTATATCACTTACTTTTGCCGCTGTGTAATATAAAATGCAATGACGGTAACATCAATCATAATGTGCCTTTGTCTCATTTGTCTCGCAGGCATGTTCAGGCAGGGCTGCGCCGCTTTCCGGGTCATCACCCCGAACATAGACGAGGAGGCGGCCATGATGGAGGACGTGGGAATGCAGGACGTTCACTTTAATGAGGTCGGCCGCGGTTTTTCTATCTCGGTAGAAGCTCAATCAGAAGGAAGTAAATGATTAGCCGATCGATTCCACGTATGAGACGATAAAAGCTCTTATCTGTATCAAAGATAATCAGTTGCTGAATGCAGAAATTTCAACTATTGACGTTTGATCCCACATCACGAGAACAATATGGGGCTGTAAATCAGTTAAAGAGGGGCACATATGGGCATTCTAAAATTAATTTAATAATTGAGAGAGTCCCTTGAGCCTGATATGAAACTGACTACAAAATCTGTGTTTTATTTTTTATTTTTTCATTTTATTTTTAATCGGAAAGAACAAATATTATACAGACACATTCCTTCCAGTTCAAATATAACATCTTTTCCTTTTACACATGGGCTTTTCCATTTCTGCACACGCATGAGACAAGCATTTTTACTCAAAGTCCCTTAAAAGTGCTTTTCATCACTGAAACAGGCTTTAAAAGTGCTTTTCATCACTATGTCATATTCCTTAAAATCTGCCTTTTATTTATTTTTTTCATTGTATTTTTATTCAGAAAGAGCAAATATTATACAGACACATTCCTTCCAGTTCAAATATAACATCTTTCCCTTTTACGCGTGGTCTTTTCCATTTCTGCGCACGCATGAAACAGGAATTACTACTCAAAGTTCCTTAAAAGTGCTTTTCATCGCTGTGCCATATTCCTTAAAGTCTGCGTTTTATTTTATTTATTTTTTCATTTCATTTTTATTCGGAAAGAACAAATATGCCGACACATTCCTTCCAGTTCAAATATAACATCTTTCCCTTTTACACATGGTCTTTTCCATTTCTGCACACGTGAAACGGGCCTTAAAAGTGCTTCTCATCACTCTACCGTGTTCCTTAAAATGTGCGTTTTTATGAGATTGTCAACAGCCTCAGACACCACTTTTTCCCTCCCGTCTGTTTTATGGAGCGAAGATGATGCGTTCATTTCCGATTTCGATGCTCTGCTGTTTTTTATAGGGACAACGTGCTCGCTTCAAGCTCCGCTGGACAAACCGCAGACACGTGAAAAATGACGGGGTCTTTCTGTGTGTTTTAGGAGGTCCTGATGGAGCTGCTGGAGGAGTGTGCAGACGGTCTTTGGAAAGCAGAACGTTATGAACTCATCGCAGACGTCTACAAACTTATAATCCCCATCTATGAACAACGGAGAGATTTTGAGGTCTAAAAAAATTACAGAATAAATTACAAGTACATCCTTCTTGAGATGTTTTTTTTTTGTGTCATTTTAAAGCTTTCAAAAAATATTCTTGCTTGAAATTACAGTAGATATTTAATAATATTTATGTTTAGTTTCTATTTCTATGTGCTTCCCCCGTTTATGCTAAAACAAACAGCTTAGTATTGTAACAAAAATAACCAAAATTTTAAAAAGTTACATATATTCTTCACATGTGTTTTGCATTACAGAAACTGACACATCTGTATGACACTCTGCATCGCGCCTACACCAAGGTCATAGAAGTGATGCATTCTGGGAAAAGGCTGCTGGGGACGTACTTCAGAGTGGCCTTCTTTGGGCAGGTACTTTCACATTTACTCAGTGGTGGAACGTAATGAAGTAAAAGTAGTAAAGTACTGTACTTAAGTAAAAATTCTAAGTATTTGTACTTTTTAAAGTGGATACTTTTTTCTTTTGCTTCACTACATTTGAGAGCAGTATCTGTACTTTCTTCTCCACTACATTTTTGAACTGGACTGAAAAGTAAAAGTATTTGTATTATTGTCTGAGAGCTGCTGAAAAGGCTGAGGGTTTATTTTTAACACGTTCATAATTTGAGCAAAACAACAAATAAAAACAGCTGGAATAAAACGATCGATTCATTTGTTTCTGTTGAACAAAATGAATCTCAAATCTTTATCAAAATCACTACATTTGAAGCTTTATAAGACTCAAAATCTGCACGAAATACTTTTACTTTTTACTCTTTAAGTACATGTTTAAACAGGTATTTTAATACTTTTACCTAAGTAGATATTTTCATGTGATACTTTTAATTTTACTTTGTTCCAGTATCTGTACTTTTACTTAAGTAACAGAACTGAGTACATCTTCCAGCACTGCATATACTTAGATATACGCAGATACATACAGATTAGATCAGAGACAGGTGAATAATGGGCTTTACTGTTTAGTTTTTGTGATCTTTCAAAAAATCCCTGTCTGAATTTGAATGTGTCTAAAAATACTTTAATCATACTTTTTCGCATTTACATATTAACCTAGTTCTTTTTGTGTTTTGTTTGCTCCCCAAGGCTGCGGTGAGTACACGAGGCTGTTCTCTGTTCAGTGTAATGGGCTTAGGCAGTGCGCTGTGTGGTATCTGCATGTGTCTCGGGTTGGATTTTTACTACGGTAGTTTGTGTCGAAGCTAAAAAACATACAAATGAATGACTCTTCTCCTGGATTTCACTTCTGTGTCCTCTCTGTGCACATCTGTTACCTCCAGTGATGGGAGGAATACTTTGAAAATCTGTTTTGTAACGTATTATGATACACGGGCCAATCAGAGTCCTGTATTCTGAATACTTGACCTGTAGTCAGGACCGTCAACAGAAATTTTGAGGGCCTGGGGCAAGAACCGCACGTGGGTCCCCCTCTAATATAAATTAATTAGAAAGAGGATCCAATTCTAGGCCCCTAAGCCCCCATATTATAGTGTAAAAAACATATAGTCATATAATTACAAACAGCTTTATTTCTGTTGTTTGCTATGCATTTATTTATTTCTAATTAGAGATGAAAAATCACAACTGCAAGAGCTGAGTTTTTGTTCTTTTTCTCACTAATTCTGTGCAGTTCAAAGCCAAAATGACATGAAGTACCTCCATGTGTTCATTTTAATTTCAGAGAGTAACTGTAATTTAGTAAGAGTAACTGCACCGAAATACAGATACTCAAAATTGGCTTTGTTCTCAACAGCGCCCCCAACCTCACTGTTAGCGTCACTACTTCCTGTCCAGTTGTATCACTGTGAGGTTTTTGCCGAGTCACATTAAAATGAATAAATATTTAAAGATCAGACAGTGGACAGGGAGCTGTGGGTGGATGTCACATCATGTTAAAAACTACACAAATAAAATGAAAACTTCACTTCTGTGTTTAGAAAGAGACATGTTTGCGTCTCAATGCTAACGCTAATGCTAAAGTTGAAGCCTAATAATTATTAAAACACCACAAATTGAAGTATTCTACATTTAAAAACAATCGGGTACTCTTTATTTTGATTAAATTTGAATTTAATAGGTTGTTTATTTTATGTTTTCTGATTTTTAAAAAAGTGACTGTTAGCTTTGAGGCACAGCGAGTTAGCTAGTGTGCATAGAGCCTATTAGTATTCAGAATATGTATTTTCAGTACATGTATTCAGTTACTTCCCAACACTGGTTATCTCCCTGTGGTGTCTCTACCTTTCTACACATACCTATAGTAGTGGATATATCTATTTCTTATGTAAATATGGTGTTTTGTATCTTCATTATTTCATTTTCCATTTGTTTAAACATCTACATCTGCTAATACAGCTTTTGTGTTAGCATTTCTTGTGATGCGGCCGCTTCTTCTTCTCTCCAGGGTTTCTTTGAGGATGAAGACGGGAAGGAGTACATCTACAAAGAGCCCAAGTTCACTCCGCTCTCAGAGATCTCCCAGAGGCTGCTCAAACTCTACTCTGACAAGTTTGGCCAAGAGAACGTCAAGATAATCCAAGACTCTGGCAAGGTGGGATTCAACAGTTTGACACAGTTAGCGTGTCTGTGCAGCCCTGAATACTGCACTGGTACTAGCCAATGGTTCTTGGGATTTTTTTGTTCTAGTTTATTATGCGCTATGTAACTTTTCTGTATTCATGGAGATTAACAAGTAACAACAAGATTACCATATTTTCTGGACGATAAGTCGCTCTGGAGTATAAGTCGCATTTTTTGGGGAAATTTATTTTCCAAATCCGAGACCAAGAACAGATATTTTATCTTTAAAGGCAAGTTATAATAATAACAATAAAATAGAGAACAACAGGCTGAATAGAAGCACATCACGCTAACGTAACACATTTATATTTATTCAGCTACATGAAGCACAGACAACGAACTGAACACGTGTCTGGTGTGTTAACGTAAGATATTAACAGCTAATCAGATAAATAAAGCATAAAAACAAGCTACTAAGTTTACCAAACTCTCCATCTCACTCCAAATCACTAAATCCATTGTTCATCCTCAGTATCACAACTCCGCCCACTCTGGAGGTAGATGAAGCGCCGCGGTGCGTAGTAGATACTGGTACAAGTCTAGAGCGCCCCCGTGCGGTTTCAGTGTGACAATAACAAAGATGTGAAATTCTATATTTTAATAATTTCACATATAAGTCGCATCTGAGAATAAGTCGCACCCCCGGACAAACTATGAAAAAAAAGTGCGACTTATAGTCCGGAAAATACGGTACATTTAGAGCGTTAAACCAGCTATAGTGCAGATATAGTGCAGTGTAGTACAGTGAGGGTGACAGTAACTCACTTGGTAGAGTGTTTGTTTGTCCATTGATCTGAAGGTTGGAGGTTCGAATCCCACTGTCGACATAAACATCATTGGTAGAGCGGTCAGATCCACTGACCCACAGGTTGACCCACAGGTTGGCGGTGCAATTCCAGCTCCCTTAAATGAATCACTATCATTGTGTCTGTTTGTCCCTCAGTCGTCCAGGTCTGATCCATGGTAAAAGCCAAAAGTAAAATCTGTCAACTGGACAAAAAGTTGTAGTCCTTTTTGTCCAGTTGACAGATTTAACTTTTGGCTTTTACCACTATCATTGTGTCCTCGGGCAAGACACTGGTTCTTTCATATAAAGCGCTTTGAGTGCCTTGAAGGTGGAAAAGCGCTATATAAAAATGTGACCCATGTGTCCTTTTATTAAGTAAACGTGCACTAATAAATGGATGGGTTATGTTTTATACTCATTGAACTGTACCTGTAGACTTGCCGTAGCTCTTATATTTAAAAAAAAAAAAAAAAATTAGCAGCTCTCTGGCATTTTTGTTTTGTAAAAGTAGCTCACCGGAGGAAAAAGGCTCATGTAACACGACGACATCACTAGAAAGGCAGAGGTAAAAGTCTTAGCTGTATAAGGTGTAGATGAGCAAAGTCCAGTTCACAGTTAGGGAAGTTGTGAGGGATTATCGGGAAGATGTTATTGTTTTTTCCTGTAATGTTCCACAGTACGGCATTATTAACATATCTATCTTGGATTTATTCGATTACATGTGTTTTTATTGCTCAAAAACTCACATTCTTAGCGGGAGAGGGGTCAGCTGTCCACATGTCCGACCTGTAACTTGCCCTGGCTGGTAGTGTCACCTTGTTTCCGTGGAGACAGATACGTTTAATGCCATACTGTGGTATATTCTAGGCAAAGCAATAACGTAGAGAATGCATAGAGACAAACAGGTGGTGGCCCTCCTCCAGAAAAGCTACACAGTGCACTTTAAATGTATAAAGTATTTTTGATTATTTCACTATAACTCACCATAGGCAAGTTTATCTATACAGCACAATTGGTCCACAAAGTAACTCAAAGAGCTTTACAGAATAAGAAAGACATTAAAATCACAATACAACAAATCAAAACATAAATAATCATCATGAAATTAACATTAAAATAAAAGAAGCAGAATAAAACATCTTCAGGTTCCAGGTTTTAGCTG